>JAJJWW010004999.1:0-61538 GCA_023531295.1 Papaver armeniacum
GATTTAGTATTTGTACACTTGCGAGAGTGTCGCAAGTTAGATCCGAAAATAAAGGACAAATTTTTAGCTGTCATCCACTATGTAATGTCCTATATAAAGAGCCGAACAAGCTTAAGAAAGAGAGAGATCTTTTTCGAGTGTTGAACAAGTCATTAGGAGAGAGAAAGTTCAGAGCGGTTGTTAATTCTTTGGTTTATTTCCTTTTCATCTTGTAACATTTGTGAGATTAATTAATAACGATTGTGATTGTTCATCTTAAAATGACTTAATTGTGTGAATTCTTGTGAGGGGTGTAATGTGGGATTTCCTGCTACTACAGCGTCACTTTGCTACATAACAAAGATATGGCCATAATCAACGGCTACCCTTCCTCATGAGATGCAATCTCAGCCATCCAAGTTCGCCATCGAATCGACGGACTTGCGGCAAGTTCCAGAAACCCGACTAGTGGCCATGGTTACGTTGCGGGCGCCACTTATACCACCGTGCTACGGCATGCACGAGGTATGCAATCATGCTTTACCAATGCCACCGCGTACGCCAAAAACGCCACCGTGACATTGGGCGCCAATGAAGGTAGCCATAATCAACGGCTACCCTTCTTCATGAGATGCAATCTCAGCCATTCAAGTTTGCCACCAAACTGACGGACTTGTGGTAAGTTTTAGGCGGCCAGCCAAGGCAAGCCTAATAGCATCACACGCTATTTTCTTATGGCAAGTCTCTTGACTTTGACTTGTCACACATAGCAACCTGCTACACGTTTTCCACGAAAACACTCGAGACATCAAACATGTCACAAACTGGGGGATACTCATGAGGGTATTGGTCTCACGGTTTACAACGTCTGTGCATGTAATACGCCCGTTATAAGAAAGTGTCATGAAGTGGGACAATTAGTGGTGAGCGAAATATGTGTTGGAAGATTTTTGCTCTAGCTACGTTCATCATTATTCTTGACGAGTTTAGTTGGAAACAATTTATTTGTTGGAAACTAAATAATAAGTCAAAAGATAATCATGTGGAAATTGCCTTGAAACATCTTACATGATTTGTGTGAGACAATCAATTGATGTCGACTCGAAAAGTTTCATATTGATCATTCGATCACTTGAAAACTATTTATAAGCTAATAGTTTGTGTGAGACAACTATTGTCGTCTTCTAAGGATGTTTCAATGATTGAAATGGGAATTTAGAACAAAAACCTTTGTCTGGATATATCACAAGACGCTGCACCTAGTATGCAAACTGTTTTGGTATGATTCGTGTCGGGAACCTTGTTTGCATACCATGTATGCGAACGGTTTATACGAAGTTAGGTCCGGACGCAATTGCTTGCGAACCCGTTTTGCAAACGGCCGGACAAGACCAAAGTACGTAACTATAGTTTGCACCGGCTTAAGGATAGTTACTTAGCTCGTCTCGTTAGGCATGTCCTTCGCGCATGATTGAGCTTTGGGTGTATCCGGCTCTCCCGTGAGTAAGCAGCATGACAAAAGTCCCCATGTGTAATTATCCTGAGCTTATTTTCTCATGGAAGATGTGCTTCCATTGCATTCGCTGGTAAGGCGGTGGAGGCGAAATGTTGAAGCGGCTCCTGGAGCGAAACGTTGAAGCGGAGCGGCTTCTGGAGCGAAAAGTTAAAGCGGAGGCTTCTGGAGAGAACGTTGAAGCGACAGCTTCTGGAGAGAACATTGAAGCAGCTCCTGGAGTAAAGGTTGAAGCGCTAACCCAACAGAGTTGAGGGCTGAAAATATATCTCGGCGTTGCACCTTGGAGAAATAGAGAATCTCACACACATGCTCCATCATAGATTACATGGTTTTGTGATAGATTCCCCAGAAAGTATTAATGCACAACTCCACCAAATGATGTTCAGTCACATTTGGTTTATGACAATCTAACGCCCGAATTCTGAATCCCTTGACTAATCATTTGTATGTTCATTGTTTCACTCCTATTGAGTTGTGGCCATGTCTATATGAGCCTTAGCAAGAACTTCTTGTCTTTCCATTAAATCGGCCGAATGGTAATAGGGAGTTGGCTTCCAAAAGCCCCTCCAGGTCTCTCATCCCTTATGGTGGAGTGACAACTCGGGGTGACAACCGGGAGCGTCACACTTGAAGAAACAATGGGGGTGGCGGCAGCGCTCGGCTCGTGATCGAAGGTGTAACTCCCGAGGGGTCGTTTCTACTGCCATTGGTGTTGGTGGTAGAGTAGTGGCGCATGGTGTTGATCATGGTTGGCGGGTGGTACATTGATGTCACCGGGAAGGAATGTTGATATCAAGGGCGTTTTCAGCGCCGGTGGCATAAGGGTTTGTTGCTGACCCAGACCTAAGCTCTACCATCTTGAAATTGGGATTGAAAAATGAAATTGGAAATTGGTATTGTAACTGAGAGATTAATCTCCCACTGTGGTAGCCAATTGTTTATGGGTAAAAACTGATTCTGCTGGTTTGGTAAATTTGGGTGTGTTGATGAGAAACGAATCCAAACCCCCAAACAAATACACTGCACGGGAGTACTTTAGATTCGAGAGATCAATCTATACAATCCTGGCCTAAACCAAGAAATGGCAGTTCCAGTCTTGCTTCGGTCACAAAGTGAAGGAGAAGGGTTGATCTTAGGGAGGGAAGCGAAGAAGGTGTTGAGATCAGAGTGGTTAACTCTGAAGGTGTGGCTATTTTATGACTTGTATCAGAATATGGAACTGGCTTGCGGAATGTAAGCTATCAGTTCTTTGGTTTTCTGGATATTGTGTTAATAAAACTTCTTGTGTTGTTGTTAACAAAAACTGTTGTTGTTTTGTCGAAAATAGGTAAAACCTATTTATACAAGTCATATTGAACACACCCTGATCTCGTAGAAAGTAGGAGTGATTGAGTGATGGAGAAGTGGGGTTATGTGTAACTGTCAGAAACCACGTTCCCACTATGGAGGAAACTGGTTAGTTTACACCCACTACTTCTTGCCGCCACTAACTGCCCTTCTTTCTGATACTTTCTTATAATGGGCGTGTTGCAAGCGGCACGCTGTAAACTGCCAGACCAATACCCTGATGAGCATCCCCCAGTTTGTGACATGTTTGATGTCTCGAGTGTTTTCATGGAAAACATGTAGCAAGGTTGTTATGTGTGGAAAGTCAAAGTCAGGAGACTTGCAACAGGAGAATAACACGTGATTTTATTTGACTTGTCTTAGTTGGTCGCCCAAAACTTGCCACAGGCCTGTCAATTCTGTGGAAAATTTGGACTACCGAGATCGTAACTCATGACAAAGGGTGGCCACTGATTATGGACACATTCGTTGGCGCTCGATGGTAGCACGGTGGCGTCATTGGCACATGCCAATGGTGTAGTGGCATAGCCGGGCGCTCTGCGTAGCCATGGCGACTATTTTGGCATATTGGTGTTAGACCCAAATATGGCTCCGGCAACATTGGCCCTGTTGCTATATCATACTTAAGGCCTTAGGAGAATTACTTGACCTAGTGGCGTGGCAACTTTAGCTAAATTAGGGTTTGGCATATCGAAACCCTAATTAAAGCGTGTGGCATGGCCGCGGCACGGTGGCGTTTTATGCAATCGGTGCCATGGCCACATTAAAGGAATTATGGCAGGCCATAATATGGGAATAACCACAGGCTTAAGGATGGTCATGGGTGATTATGTAATGGCGCGCCCGTTTTTAAGGTTTGGCGGGTCCCACATGGCTCGTGGCATGTTGTGGGGCCAAAGTGGCATAATTGGGCCACGGCATGAAATTAGGTTTCGACTAATGTCACTAAAGAGAGGTGTTTGGAATATGTTATGGCGTTTGGCCATGAACAAGAAGTGGGTTAGCACGTTGGCGCGCTATTCATGGTACGTTGCCACGTTGACGCATGCTTCGTGGGCAAAGTGGCACGTTTGGCATGTTTGGCATGCCAATTAGCGTTGGGCGAGGCATGGCATGTTCGGCATGTCACTAGTATGCTTGGAGCGGAATGGCACGTTTGGCATGCCAATTAGCGTATTGGCGCGACTTTGGAAAGCCAATTTGGCATTGTGACCATCCGCGCAACTTTGCCTCTTTTGATACTTGTAGCAGAGTTTAGAGCGACTCGATTGGTCGATTAAAAGAGGGGCCGGCCAAGCATGGGTGTGGCCACACTTCTAGTGTGCATGTGGCGGATTTAAAGCGACCAGATTAGTCGATGGGAAATAGGGCCGGCAAGTATGGGCCCAGCCACAACTCATGTGCGTGTGGCGAGTTTATGGCGACCTGATTAGTCGACCGGAAATAGGGGCCGGTTCGAGCAGCATGGGGTGTGGCCACTTGCAAGTGGCGCCGACTGGCCTATGGCATTGCCATACCCCCTTTTGTTGTTTTCTCGATTGTGTGTAGGATTTTGCACCTACTAATCCATGGCGGATTAATTACCTAGTTCGCCTAGGCTTAGTTTCGACAAGCGAGGTCTAATATATCACATAGGCGCAAAACCCTAATTTTGTAAATTAGTTAGTGTTATATCTCGAAGTCTTGTGAATTATCACAAAATTGATTGAATTATATGTGTTGACACATAGTTCTTTAAGTTTATTGCCAGAGAGCAGTACGCTTTCCGATTGAATACTTTTATGCAAGGACATCAACCTTGATACTTGGAAATTCGTGCTACTCTGCTGTGAGTGAACATAAATTGTCATGCCATACCAATATTAAGGGTTCACTGGGAACATAGCACAAAAAGTATTCAAGTGAGTCTTATATTAATGAATAATATGTGAGGCTCAGAAATTTACGAGTAACATATGGGATTGTTGCTACATGCACTATTCGGGGTAAATTTCATGTGAATATATTGAATTGCTCAATAAATGCGCCGAGTGAAGAGGTTGAACACTAATCACTATTACATGGCTCCGTCTCTCTTTGCAGAGGACAAAGATATTAAATGCGTGAAATTTACAACTTTATCCCCGAACTAAAAACCACCATCAACACCTTCGTTCACCGCTATCCTTTGCCATTCAGGTTCACTCACATCATCTCTCTCCACGTGCTTTGGTTATGCGTGTGGCTAAGAGATTTGTGCATTTAATGCCGATTAGATATGTTATATACCTCTGTCCTTCGCCACTGCCTCTCTCTAGACTAGGCTTTACTTTTCCCATCTAGACCGTCGAGGTATCCCTTCTTGGAAAAAGATAAAGTAGATCTGCGAAGGTGTCTTCTGCTACTCAGGTTTCTCTATACAGCGAGATCTATACAGTTATCTTCTGTGCGACCACTGAAACCGCGACACGTGCTCCGCAGTATTCACACTTGTAATACATTTTTATGAAGAACCTAGGTTATAGAGGACAATTATGGTTTTAAAACTAGGACACATGAGTTCCAGGGATTGAAAAGGCATGTTGCAAGTGTCTTTCTATTTATACATTTTCACGGTTCTATGTAGCTCTGAATTCAAGCTAAGATAGCTTGAGATCCAAGTGAACACTTCCCCAATTTAGATGAAATTATTATTAGGAATTCATATAAGCATGTGAAAAATTCACCTTGAAATTACAAAAAAAAAATGAAATATGGTCCAGAGTTATGGAACCTTGCTCAATAATACTCAAGACTAAACAATGATCCACAAACCCAAAGTGATTTTGTGAATAAAGTTATTTTAGAAGTGTCTATAAAAGTTGTAACAAAAGCAAACATAGTCATATGAAACAGTTCGTGATCTTCTGCTAAATTGGAACTGTATACGTTTGCAAACTACCAGAAGTTTGTGAAGTCATCCCATAAGGGTTTGCAAACCGGGTTTACAAACCTTGACAGTTCACGAAGTCAGATTCAAGGGGTTTGTAAACCTACCTTATTCTGTTACTCAGATGTTAAGAGTTCGCAAACCGGGTTTACAAACCTCTACAGTCTGCGAAATTCAAACTGACTTAGGTATTTCATACAAGTATGTGTACGTTACGCCAAGTAGTTCTAAATTTCTCATAATTAAATTAGAAACGTTCCCAATAGCGATAGACATTATGCACTGCTTCTTAGGCAATTTCCAAATGATCAAATTGGAATAGAAATACCTTGTGAACAACAAATTGTTTGCATTTAACTAAGATTGATAAGGATCTACGAACATCCATTGCTTGAATCATATTTCAAGAGTTTAACCAAGACAAGATTGAACTCGAAATTTCTCATTTGTAATATTAAATATATTAAAACCATAACATAGTTTTATAAGATAGAATGGTAAATGACATGAGCAAATAGGATGGGTCATTCTTCAAATACCTCTTTGTTGATGAAGTTCTCTTAAATGTCTTTGTTTGTTCTTCAGTCTTTAATCGTTGAGGGTTATTCAGTGATGTCTGATACTCAACTACCATACTTTAATCCTAATCTAAGACTTGATTTTCTTAAATTAGAAATCAAGATATAGTTTTGTACATCTAACATTGACAACAAGCTTGAGATAGCAAAACTTGCGAGTTCTACTAGAAGGATGCTCCGCAATATCCCCTTTGTTAATTTTAGTGACAAAACTATGAATACATATGGATCCAATAAAATAAACCTTTCATCTCAATTAACATAGTGCTTGATTTCTTGAATTTTCAACATTTGTTGAACTCCCGGGTACTTCAAGTTCTTCCATAGTTTCGCATATGACCGTTTGAACACCTTTGTTGTCAAGATCCGTAGCACAACTTATGAGAATACTCAATTATATATTTTCTAGAATGGCCATCCTACTCTCAATAGTTGTTTGTTAGAGCATTGCTCAAATTCGAACTCATAGAAGTTCTTTATCTCAAGATTGTTTGTCAAGTTTAGTTGATCAAAACTATAAGTCTTGATTTCTATTCTACTTATAGTTATGTCTCGGATTAGGATAAAATGTGTCGTTGAGCTTTAGACTTCACGACGTTCATCGATTGAAGACGAAGATCTACTGAGGAGAGCTTGAAGGAACTTCATCAACAAAAGGTATGTGGAGACTAAAATTTATCTATCACTTAGAAGTCTATTATATTCTATCTCATAATGAGACTAAGTCGTACAACTATATAGACTTTTATATTATACACATTTCATATTTCGATCTGAGCGAAATATGTGTTAGAAGCTTTTTGCTCTAGCTACGTTCATCATTATTCTTGACGAGTTTAGTTGGAAACAATTTATTTGTTGGAAACTAAATAATAAGTCAAAATATAATCATGTGGAAATTGCCTTGAAACATCTTACATGATTTGTGTGAGACAATCATTTGATGTCGAATCGGAAAGTTTCGTATTAATCATTCGATCACTTGAAAACTATTTATAAGCTAATAGTTTGTGTGAGACAACTATTGTCGTCTTTTAAGGATGTTTCAATGATTGAAATGTGAGTTTAGAACAAAAACTCCTTTGTCTCGGATACATCACAAGACGCGTACCTAGTATGCAAACTGTTTTGGTATGATTCAGTCCATGAACCTTGTTTGCATACCAAGATATGAACATTTCTACCGAGTTAGGTCCTGGGACTGACTGTTTGCACTCCGGTTGCAAACAGTCGACAAGACCAAAGTCCCGAACTATAGTTTCGTACCTTTTCAAACTTAGTGGTTAAAGTTCTAAAATCGGTTAAGTATGATTCCCATACGCATGAAAAAATACGTTTATAAATCAAGGAATGCAATCTTTGCAAACCGTGGCTTAATGTTCATGAATTAATTCTTGTATAAGTACTTTGTACGATTACGAATCAATCCAACTTTGTTTCAATTGGTTCTTATATACTTATATGTGATATAAACAATTTAACAACACTATGAGTAACACAATTAGATTCATTTGATTATCTTTCATGATTGATTGATCATCATATTTGATCTAGAAGTGTTAGATGAATGTGGTTAAGACAAAAGTGTTCATATGGATAACTTCGGTTAACTATTATTGATCCAACTCAATATACACGTTTAGGTACGGTTACCCATATCTAAATGAAAGTATATTTCATTTGTGTGTAACAAGCTAAGACCATCTAACGCTGGAGAGATATTGCTTTGGTTTTAAGCAAACTTAGCTTGAATCTGAAATCAGGTTTTCATCTAGCGGTGAATATTGAATGCTTTGTTACTAAGCTATCTTAGCTTTGATTGTAAGCAAACCCTGATTTGAAAGACTATATAAGGAGAACCGTAGCAAATGGAAAACCTAATCTCGGCACTTACATGTGTCCTAGTTGCGACTGAAATCGATTCTCCTTTAACCTTGGTTTTCAAAACCATTATATGTTAACGACTTGAAGACTTCATTTGGAATTTGTGAAGCCAGATCCAACTATTTCTCTGTAGTTGCGTATTCTGATCTTAGTTGCTCTATCGTATTGAGTACTATCTTCTCCAAGATTTGCTCGAGATTTATCTCCGATAGGTAAGATATAAAAAGTAATCACAAAGATCTTCGTCTCGTTCTTTGTGATTCCACAATAACTTCTTCTACTACCATATAGTTAAGTTATTGTGAGGTGATTGATATTTCTAGGCTGCTCTTCGGGAGTATAAGACTGCATTATCAATTGGTTCCTGTTCACCTTGATTTATCAAAATACGGAATAAAACTTCATAGGTAGTTCTGTGGGAGATAGATTTATCTATCATAATAGACTTATCCGTGGGATACGGATTTGTTTATAAGTGTTCGACTTTGGTTCGTAGCAACTCTTAGTTGTGGGTGAGATCAGCTAAGGGAATCAAGTACGCAGAATCCGGCTTGGTTCTAGAGGCGTAAGGAACGCGACTGTACCTTAATCGGTGTGAGACTTGGTTAGGTCTCAATACAGTGTGGCTTAATACAATGTGGTGTTCAAATCTGGACTAGGTCCTGGGGGTTTTCTGCATTTGCGGTTTCCTCGTTAACAAAACTTTTGGTGTCTGCGTTATTTCTTTTCCGTATTATATTTGTTTATATAATTGAAATATCACAGGTTGTGCGTAGTTCAATCAATTGGTAAATCCGACCTTTGGTTGTTCGATATAATTGATTGACACTTGGACATTGGTATTTGATGCCATCCAAGTTATTTCTCATATCAATCAGGCTCACAGTTTCTATCTGTTCGATTGCAGATTGTATTGAGAAATTGAGATATAACTCTTTCATATATTTCTTGGTTGATATCGCTTTATTAGCTGGTGTTCTCATAATTATTGGGTTATGACCAACTAAACCCAATAATTATATCTCATAATTGGGTTATATCTCATATTTCTTGGTTGATCTCGCTTTATTAGCTGGTGTTCTCATAATTATTGGGTTATGACCAACTAAACCCAATAACCCAATAATTATATCTCATAATTGGGTTATATCTCATAATTCTTGGTTGATTATGAGAACGAAATTGAGATATAACCCAATATTTCTTGGTTGATCTCGTTTTATTATCTTTCCAAAAATACTCTTGTTGGAAAGCTAAAGATTTTTGATCTTGAACTGAGTAAAAGAAAAAAACTTCACATGTCTTGCAATCATATTGCTACATCTGAGGTAAAGTCTCTATGTCCTGAATTGATTGATATAAAGGATGAGAATTGCTTTAATTAAACTCTTTCACTGTTTGTATAACAGTTAAAGAAAACTCTTAGACTAAGAAAAAGAAAGTCTCAAAAAAAATCTTCTTCTTCAATCAATGAGAAGGATATAAAAATTCACAAAGACTATAATAATGAAACTTGTTCCAAGTGCTTTAGAAGTGTTCATGATATCTCCCAGTTGTCCTAATAAGGAGGTTAGTGAGTTAACCAAAGCATGGATGTCATGTCTTAACTACTTGTCTTGAGGAAGAAGCTTGTGAAAGTTCTCTCACCTACTTTGCCGATAATCACACTTGTCTATCTAACATCTTTGATTGTTCCATGATAAATGATCTAACTTCCCCAGAAAAGAAAATTGATTTATTGACCAAAGATCTCGCATTTAATGAAGAGTATGTTTCAAATCGAGAAAGAATCCGGATTAAAAGGATTGAAAACTGGAATGTCAACTCGATAAAATTAAGACAAGAGAATGCAACATCTCGCAATCGTGATTTTAAGAAGAAGAATCGATTATCTTTGATAAACTATTTTTAACCCAATTAGCATATTACTCATGTTCAAACTTTTGACAGGCATGATCAAAAACTTTTGATCGATTATCTATGATTGTGCTAGAAATGCAGGTATGATCAAAAATTGTGTGTTCTAAACTGTTCACTCTTACACACTTATTTGCCTTGTTTATCAGGTTCATCAGATTGTTTTACTTTTTTCTTACACACTTACTTCATCGATTGTTTGCCTTGTTTATCGTGTTCATAAGATTGTTTTACTTTTTCTCTAGAAAAGTTGTGTGTTCTGCACCATGTTATTAGAGAAAATTTTTGATGGGGGCGTTTTTTTGATGGGGGCATGGGGGGACAAATGCGATGTTAACATGTGTCATTCATATTAATTGTTTTCACAAATTTTGTTTCCAAAAATACCAAACATAAAATATAAACAATTAAGATAAGCAAGATTTTCTCCAAAAATACATTTCTTTAATATTTTTGGAAACAAAATTTGTTGGAAGCAATTAACAGGAAATACATGTGTCAACATCTTATTTTTCCCCCATGCCCTCATCAAAAAAACACCCCCATCAAAAAATTTCTCATGTTATTAAGGGGTTATTATTTATTTTTTTTCTATTGAAAAATGTGTGTTTAATCATATATTTCTTTATTTCACTGGCTCATCATGCATATCTTTTTTCACCTTTTTACTCTGGGTTTTTTATAGCAATTTTTTAACTAATCTAGGTTCTATGAAGATCTTTACTACTTGGTTTATCTTTTTTTCATCCATCTTTTCTCATCCATTTTATAGGGTAATAATACCTATTCGTTGAACTACTGTTTTTTTACTGCAACTTCTTTAAATCGATCTTAGGGTTTTGCTCATTTACCGAAAGTTCTTTAAATCCATCTTAGGGTTTTATCAAAGAAGTGTTCAATCTTTACTGTGTCATTCTTTCACTATCTATTACTCATAATCTTTACTACTTTCTTTGTCTATGGATGATGTCCTATGATGTTGTCCTTTTCTGAACCTACTTATGTGACTTAACTAGACGTTTTCATTATTCTTTCACTATCTACTGTTTATGTGGACTTAACTAGATTTTAATCTTTGGCTACTTTTATTAAGACCTGGTTGGGGTTTATCTAAAACAAAAGAAGAAACGAATGTCACTTTAATCTTTCATTAAGACCTGGGGTTTATTGATCTTGCTCATAATTTAATATTAATTTATACTCCTTTCATGTTTTTGCATAAAGGTAATGCAGGACAGCCAAATGTAAGATATGTGGACGCAAAATGTCAGCGTCCGAACTCACTTCTCATAGGGCTCGAGATCATCAGTTGGGTATACCGTGGGATTATCTCACTAGACTGGCTAACCTTCGAAGGCGTCTCCGTCTTTTGTGGTTAATGGGGCAGCCAAGTAATGTTGCAGTACTCAAAAATTCTTTGTTTTGTTTTATTAAAGAAAAAAATTATTTATTCTAATATAATACTAGGATTCCAAATTAATTACTGAATTGTTTTTCCTAAAAGGAAATATCGCAGCCATCTTGACCATTGAATGAGCCATGGGAGTCGGTGGAGTCCTAGCTGTTTATTTCACAAGGTAGTTTTTCTAACAGAAACACACCTTAAAGTTTTAATTATGACAAATAATAAAAACATCTTAAATTCTGATTATGATGACAAATAGTAATTTACTTACCATCTCCATCTATATGTGTTGCATATTCAAAATATTCCAGCGTCTGGTTGCTCTGTGCTAGTGACTCTCCTCTCCTTACATGAAGTTATCTTAATACTTTCTTTACTTTCGACTTTAAGTTATTTTGGGTTACTATTATGGATTTCGAGTTGGTTTTAATTACTGCTATGATTCAAAGCCAATGTTAAGTCCTTTTGGGTTAAAACTATGGATTTCAAGTTAGTTTATTTATGATGGATTGAAGTTAATTCAGTTATTGTTTCTGTTTTTTTTTTATATTATTATTTGGGCTTCTTGCTTTCCCTGAATATTAATTTATTTTTTTGGATGAAAAATCAATTCTGACGTTTTAGCATTAGTTATAAGTTCGAAACAATAAGGTCTAAACAGAATAAACACAAATGAACTACATATAAAATAATAGATAAAGAGAAGAGAATGATATTCTCCGTCAATAATGAATAGGCATCTCAGCATTCATCCGTGGTACTGAACTTCACTTTTCCTTAGAGACTGACAAGAACAAATGAGTTTCGGGATAAGCATAAAAGCACAATTTTGAAAGATGACATTAACAGATAACATTCTTCATATCTTCAACTTTCGATAATCTAAGAAAATTACATAGAAGGCAAGCGAGCAACAAGCCGCGCCGCAATCCCTTTTGAATTGCAAATCCGGACCTCGGGGTTTCACAGGATGCTTAGACACGTATGGGGAACATGCAGTCCATTGTAAGGTAGACCCTGGTTTTAAATATAGACATGATCATGTGAGGGATACTCTATATGATGTGTTATGGCGAGCGGGTATTTCAGCGAAGAAAGAAGCTGTACACAATTTCTTGACAAACCCACTTAGAGGGGAGATCCACGCTCAAAGCAATGAGATGTTCTTATTTTTGGATGGGCTAATGGAAAGCATGCATGTGTTGACCTCACTGGGTTTCTCCCGTTAGCGAGGCATTGGACATGGCACCTTTACGGTTGGCCAAGCAAAAGACTAAGGGCTGCCTCAGTAAGATAGCGAAGCATGAGAAAGCATGTATTGATAATGGGCATGCTTTTATCCCCTTTGCTTTTGACACTTTTGGGTTTTTGGCTCCAGAGGCGGTTGGACTCCTCAAGAGAGTCCAGAAGGTTATGCACAGTAATGTCATGACCCCGGGTTCGAGAGAGTTTATTTTTAAAAGGATAGGATTTTCTTCATATGAAATGAAAAACAAATGATGTCCACACTCAAAAGCTTTACGTAAATCCTGTTATGAGGTTGGACTTGATGGAAATTTTTCTTCGCACTCTTAGAAAAGCATCATCATCATAAATCACCTAGTTCGTAATTGATGAATATAATATCGAAAATGGGACTTTGAAGCCTTGATTTTGCAAAACTAATACCATTTTGATATAATATCACCAACATTAAAAAGACTGTGTAGGTTATTGTGTAAGATAACTACAAGGTTTCACAGTTCTAAAATTATAGGGTTCAAATTTCATATGTTAGCTCACAGAGATAGAAAAGAATGCACATAAAAACAATCATCCCAATTAGATAAACATAAGAACATAACAATTATGAAATTCATTAAACTTCTTTTATATTAATTCTTTTCCCTTTAATAACATAGCATTAAATTCCATAAACATTTTATTCTAGGTTAGATTCTTTACTGATTAGTTAAATACTAACACCCCCAACCCCAACCAAACTTAAACCCCGATCAAAAAATCTAGTTAAATGAAGTACCAAAACCTAACCCTAGACCCAATAGCCTTACCAATCTCGAAACAGTTTTATTAGCTGGTGATGGACGAAAAGGAAGAGAAGTAGAGAAGCTAGAGGATTCATCTTCCCCCCACCCATACCCAAACTTCTTGAATCTTGTACTTGGTAACAGAAAACTTTCTAGTCTTTTTTTTCTTGTTGCTCAACACCAAGTGATAGACACCGAACATGGTAAAGGCAAGCAAAAAAAAACTCCAACTTTTACATATGAATGAATTGATTCGGCCTTAGCCATGAATTTCTCAGCAATATCTTTCCATTCATCATTGATTCCACTGATATGAGCAATTTCAGAACCTGATAACGATGCACCCGCTGATTTCAAGATCTTATGAACACATTGACATGAAAAAGAATCTGCCTTTTTTTTCCAGGAGCCCTACATATTCAAAATGATAAAGAGGTATTTCCGGGTTTCTTTTTGCCTTGTCAAATTGATTAGTGCAAAGAAAATTGCAAGATCTCCGATCCGCGACACCAAGGTATATGTGGCCATGTTAGGCTATGTCTTCTATATCTGCAGTACAAAGTTGGGTTTTTATTAATATTGGACGATTGATACGATTATATACACAACAAATAGTCAATTATGTTGTTATGGATGGCTGTAAAGAATCAAATCCACATTTATCTTTTTGATTAAATTAAGTTTCATGTTGTTTGTGTGAGAAGATTCCCGTATAATCAAAAGTTCGATTGTGTGACATTACTAAACATAATGTCCATGGATGGATGGGTATTCTACTATCCAGTTCGAATCAAAGATATTGTTTGTGTTGTTAGCAAGCAGGTTGCTTGCTATAATCCGATGTTTTCGTCTCATCCGACATATCGAAAGTATAAATGTGGTATATTTTATATTGACGAAACTCTTAGCGTATAGGTCTTCATAGTCAAATGCTAACATACTTTTATCTTGAGACTGTTTTTCGTAAAGAGTTTGTTGCTAACCAAAGTTGGAGAATGTTGGGTTTATCACTAATCTGAATTTAAGTAAAACAATAAAGATTAACTTAAGCAAACATGATTTGTTGCTAAACCTATGTAAAGTCCAACAGGATACACTCGGTTATAATATAAGGTTATTTTGTTTGAGACAACAAAAATTAGCTTCGAAGATTCTTTGTATAATGAGCTATATTTGATAAAAAAAAATATTCCTAATATGACATGTTGTAGCTTAATCGTCAATTAACTTTTTCCAAATTCCTATTAATAAATGAAGACTATATTTAAGTCCACAGACCATTAATGAGCGTTGCTTGCATAATAAAAATATACTGCCAATATATAAACAAGTAACATAACAATAGGTACATTCCCACGAGGAGTAGTAATTTTTAATTAAAGTAATTAAAATGTGATCAATAAGGAGAAATATGATCAAAGGAATCCTTCGTCGTTACAAAACAATCATGAAACTAGCATACTTACTTATCTCTTGTTAATCATCAAACTTGCATACTTGTAAAAAAAAAGTATATATATATAAAATGGATCTTGTTTCGTGGATCATCCAAACCTTTTCCAAAATAAAAGTTTTATTAAAATCTGATTTTTTTTCTTGAAAATTATGAAACAGAATTGCAATGATTTTAAATTGGAAAGATGGGAAAATATGAAAAAAGATAAAAGTAGGGTCATGAACATACCTCTACGATATTCAGTATTTATTTCACGCAATCCTAACTTTTACTTGCCCGTTTGTGCGGAGTTTTAAAAGATTTAATCGTGGTCATTTTTTCAGGTGCCATGTTCATAGTCGGACACCTATAACCATTATAACTAGACATTCATGCACATATACCTATTTTTTTAATTCTTAAGGCTAATATGAAAATAAAGAATGTTATGTTGCTGAAATATTATTTTAGTGAAGTCAATGCATTAACTTGACGGTCAATGACGGGTCAAGGTACCAACCCTTGATGTTGGGTAGTAAAGCTAGGTTTTGAATATTTGTTGGGTACCAACCGTCAAATAACCTTTGTTTTGTTTAATGTTATTCCAACTTAAAAATTAAAACTTCCAACAGATAAAAAAGAAGAAGCTAAACCCTGTTAGGAATACCTATTAGGACATCATCAACTATAATATGATCAGTGTCCGATAAGTTAGTTTCGCTTTGAACAGTTACAAAATTGGACAATAATATTAAACACAGAGTTTGTTGTTTTTATATGATGTGTTTGTCCTCGAACCGAAAATGTAAAATAAAGGTTGGTATTTTGGTTCCAATTTTTTTTGAACGTATATAGAAGTCTACAAACTACTGTTGGCTTTATTTTAAAAGATTCTAACATATTTTCCTTCCAAATTAGCCAAAACTTATACGAGGATTATGAGGAAGCATACAACCTTACCATACTCACCTTCCACAAATAAAGGCTTAATGGATTCACATGGGTTGTTACAAAGGACACTATTTATCTCAATATTAGTGACAAACTGACTTATTTTTTTCCTAACAGGAAGATCATTATGCAAGCATTTCCAAATAGACGCTTTTATCCTTTATGAGACGTTCCAATATAAAAAAAATTTCCAAAATTTAGTAAATACACTATCAACTACAAGAAACTTCGGTTATTTATCATACATCATTTTAACACGAAACTCTATGTTAGTTGTAAGAATCCATCCTTGTTTATCATTTTGAAACATACCTGTGTCTGTCAGATATAACCTAATGTTTAAGATTCTTTCACCAATCTGTTTCGGAAACTTGTGCATGATTAGATCCACATTCCACTTCTTTGTGTTTGAGTCAATAAGCTCAGACACAAGTGTAAAGTTGTTTTGTCCTAAAATACCGGAAGATAACATATAAAGAGTTACCATCTCCTTCCAAAGAACTATATTTATATATGGACATCGATTAGACCCGGCAAAATATACTTTTATATCCAAGAAGCATTATAATTTTGTTTTGCAAAAAAATTAAATAAAAACCAAGGAATACCTGTAATACTTAGCCTATAACAAGTTTTCCTATAGAGTAGTTAGTTGATCCACTAACCCCATATCTTCTTAGCAATCATGGACCTATTCATGTTATTAGCCTCCTTGAATCCTAAACCACCTACTAACATCGGTTTATATAAAAATCATAAGACTTAGAGTATATTTGTTCCCTCACCCGATTTCTCTCGAGGATGGAGTTTATTTTATGTGTTATCTTTTCTAGAAGCATAAAATAACCCACTTGAAAAATAGGGAAGCTATATAAAACATATTTACATTGAGAACTACTCTACTACATTGCATTTTACTTTTCCAGCCTTTTATCACATGATCCATCTATTCCATATAATCATATCAAAAGTTCTTACTTTTGAACCAAGAGAGTACTTCAAACTTTTGATTGTTAACAATCTTGTCATCATTCTTTGTAACTTTGGACAAGTTTTTTTACTAAAGAAATGCCCAAATTTTTCGATATATAAAGTTTGTGTGATGCACTAAATTGTTCAATAATGTTTAAAAGATGTTTGCAACTCGGTAAATCAACTTTTGTTAAGAGAAGACAGTCATCGAAAAAAAAGAGATGTGAGACTGATAGGATTTGGGAAAACTCTATATAAATAACCGCAAACGCACGATGTCTAACTAATAGACAGAGGCAAGTACGGGTTGAACCCACATGAAACAGTAGAAATAATGTAATCAATATCTCTATTTGACTAACCAGAAATGATATTTTTGGATTTTTAGAATTGAGGATTTAAAAAGAACGAAACAAAATAAAATTAATTATATGCAATGAGAAAGAGAGTCAGTAACCAGGGTTGACGGATTCCACTAATATTTATAATTCTCGCACCAAAAAGAATTCAAATTTAGCTTATGTATATATCTCAGTTATATTGCAACACCTATTATTGATATGATTTTGGATCATAAACTCGCATCTCTTAAGTATAGCCCATCAAATTCTCTAAGCATGACCTATCAAATAATAATGACGAGAGTATTATTGAAAACATAATTTATAGAGTCTACAATTATTATTTGCTTCGTCTAAGCATAACCCATCAAATGATTCAACCTAAGAATGGATTATCAAATACTAACATATAAAATTGTAACCTACATGAATTAATGAACTTAGATCTATTATGTCATATAAAGCCGGTGGAGCAACACCATATGTTCTAATAGTATCAATAAATATAATTAAAGAATTTATGATTCACTTCGCATAGCCTAACACCATTAATTCCAAATTATTTCGTAATGGTCTATGCTTAAAGTAGCTTTCTCCATGAACCCTAGTTACAAATTACTTAGAAATACATAGGCATGGATTTCTTAAAACCCATAAAAATAAATTACAAGAAAAAGAAAATTAAACCAAATCATCATTGTCACCTGGAAATCGATCATCTTCTTCTCCTCTTGTTTTATGTGCCCTGAATATTCACAATAGCTTACTCCCTTGTCCTCTGTTCTGTCACCAACAGAGAAGAGAACTTCAGGGATGGAACTCCCCCCAAACAGTATCCCAAACCAACCTCCTCTTTGTCTGACTCCTCCTTTTTTTTAAATCACAACCACTCACCTTACTTTCCAAAATGGAGAAATGCTACGACCACATAGAGTTTTCAAGGTAGGTTTAGATTTTGTCGTATTTGAGTTGATTTTCATTAAATGTTTGAATCTCCATGTCACCTTCTTTCCCACGAAAAAGTATATGGGAATGCTATGATTTTCCTTTATTTTATCCAATGGGACTAATGAATGGGTAATTCTTCCACTAACTCTTATACGTTCATAATCTTGCATGCAAGATAATTAAACTCTTATACAGCTCACGCCCATGATGTCGTCGATAACAATTCCACAGCAAATCAACATTGCTTCCATTAATAAGATGAGCATATTTTGGAAAGTATATTTCTTGGTTAAATGATTCCAAGCCCACTATGTCGACATAAAATCCATTCTCAACTCAGTTCATACAACCCAAGGTGTCAATTTTCTCCACTACTTCATTCCAGAACTCATGAGCCACCTGGCCACACAACCACCACCATTCATGACTAATCCAACCACATACCGAGCTCCATTATTGCCACTTGACTTCTTGTGGGGTTCCACTTGTTTGCTGCCATGAGTAACTCGAGTGGTTCTAATATATATATATATATATATATATATATATATAAAAATACCAGGCCAGCCACACTATTCGGATCCAAATGCCAATTAGTTCTCATTTTAGTCGTTTATTATACCGGTGATCAAATAAACTTGTAATTCCTATAAATTACTTAAAAAAATGTTATTACCCAAAATATCGAAGCCTAGCTTATATAAATATGGATATAAAATTTAGCACCTACGTGCTTATCAGACACCCCCACACTTATATTTTTCTAATCCTCGAGCAAAACGAATAATATATCCGCTCCACAACTGGATATAAAGAGTGATATCCGTTCAACAACGGATATGTAAAAGATATTCGCTCAACAGCTGGATATGGAGACATGTTTACTAATAGCGAGATGGAGAGAGAGACCTGCTCAACAGCTGGTCATAATATGCAATTTTTGTTTTTTGTTTTGAAAGACCCGCTCAACAGCTGATCATAAAATGTATTTTAAAAAAAAACAATAGTGAGAACCTATAAAAATCAAAATGCGTAACCACTCCCCCACACTTAAAAATTACATTGTCCTTAATGTAATTGAGTTATCCAACATAGAAATTAAGATGGGAAATTTCTAAAGTGATACACAAAAAAATTAACAAATAAAATAAACAAGAACATAGATGCCTACTGGAATGTACAAACAAGACTCTCCATATATCAACAACCTAAATATCTGGGGATCAGCCCATAGCATAATATATACAACCAATGACAACCTCACACTCTCGTTGTAGCAACATAAAGTTACCGAGACTATAAAAAAGAAAGAGCTACCCCCAAACCTGGTTTTTGCAAAGGATGTATCATTTTGATCAAAAATAACCGAGTCAAAGGGTTCGCTAGGGATGGGAACAGAAACGATCTGGGAGACATGTGCAGGTAAAGAGAAGTCACGAGATGCAAAATAATCTAGTATTATTGGAGAAGCATGCGGTTCTAATCCAAAATTAGGAATCTTCCGAAAAGTTGTGCTAACAATTCTAGGTGTATTAACTTCTCCCCTAGGTTTGCAAACCTGTACTAAATCATCATCATAAACATCATAAACCAAGGAATCAATAGGAATATCACAATATGGATGATTACAAGTAACCTTATAGACAGAGTGTAATGTCACTAAGTCATTAGACTTAAGCATCATTGTTATTACACTGATATGTCACACCGTATAAAAGAACGGTGTCCTCAATCCTAAACTCTTCCTTTTGAATAGGCGAATGATCATTAATACGACCAGGAGTAGGACTAAGTACACCATTTTCAGTTGGTATGACAATATCTTTATTCCTATGATCACAACTGTCAAGTTCTTCATCCTTATGGTACTGGGGTTTATACTCATGTGAATAACCACCCATATCGAAATGACGTGGGTTCCAAGTTCCATACTTGAGATGATTATAAGCAAAAATTTCCTTATATCTTGGACCATACATGTATTCACCAATCGTCATCTCAGATGAAGTCTCCTGAGAAGAAGTCATCATCTTCAAAAAGGTACCTGAAATAAAATTCTAAACATAAACCAAGTCAAATGGAACTAAAAATAGAATAAAAAGACTATACAAAACTAAACCTAAAAATAAAATAAATAAAACCCTAATTTACAAAATCAAAAATACTAATTACAATATTCCACAACGCTCCCCATGCGGCGCCAAAAATTGATGGTGTTAGAGCACTGCTCGGTCAAACTCGCATGCGTTGCTATCTCAAGCATGTTTGTCAATGTTAGTTATCAAAACTATAAGTCTTGATTTCTAGCCTCTTTATAGATGTCTCGGACTAGGACATAGATAGTGTAGTTGAGCTTAGTTTTCACGGAGTTCATCATTTGAAGACGAAGAACTTGATGTAGTTTTACAAGTGGTAAGTAGAGTATCGTTCGCTCGGACTTTTATGAAGATTTGGTTTTAAGATTGATTAAGAAAAATACTAAAGTCAAACTAGCTAAGATGATCAATGGGAGAAAAACCTAGGGTTTGGGATTCCACCAAATCAATTGTGTAAAATAATCATTCCTCTCTAAAAAATATTTGTGATATAACTCGAGACAGTTCGAACCCAATCTCATGTCTCGGAAAATATTATAGTTAAAATAAATAACAACTTATGTTGTAAACGAAAACGGTATAATCTCCTTCGCTTATAAAAGATCGATAGCTAAACTACCCAAAACAATTATTATGAAGCTAAATAAGAAGAGAGAATAATTAAAACATTTAAGCTCGAAAAGAATATTTATTCAAAGAGTACTAAATTTCTTACACGATTTATTGGCTTCCTCCTTAGCCCCAGTGAAGAGAACTAGCTTTCCATTACAAAATTGAAAACAAAAGAAACGGTCTAAAGCTACGGTGTCGGCTGTCCCCCGTCCGGCTGTATCTCCTCGTATATATAGGTCGTAAGAATTCTACATTCCTTTCCTAAAATCCAGGCCACATCATTAACCCAATTAAGTTATGCCATGTGTCCAATGTTAAACAAATCACCCAATGGAGAGTTTCCATGTCACACTTGAAATATCACGCCTTAATATTTTTCCGTGACCTCCAATTCAGTTAATGATTCTCATGAAAAGGAAACTAAACCAATCGCCACCTCGTTCTCCCATAAGTTAGGAAAGAAGGCATAAGTTTTCTTATTCACGTGCCCTACAACAACTTTCATATGTCCAACACATGTTTAAATTAAGCGATGCCCACCATTTCACATGATTGGCTTTATAGTATGACATCCAGCTGCCACTCGCCCAAGCCGATCATGGTAAATTTTGTTCCAAAGTCCACCTACTTAATTCCATTTTTAGCCACCAAATTGACGTAATAAGAAGCCACATATGGCACGTCCGTGTGTGTTTGGATTAAAATATCTTTAGCTAGCCATTGACTCTATCAAGTCCAGATGTCCAAATTGACTTCATTAGGCCCGACCCATTTGCTACAAATTTCATATTCTTTGTGCATAAGTCCATAAATTAGTCGCTTTATTCGCCCGAGCCGATTTTTATTCGTGTACCTACAAAATACAATAAATTCCAAAATTAATACAAAATTAAGAACCACAATATGTATTTTGGGCGGTAAATATATAAGAAATAAGCACTCATCACACCCCCAAACCTGTATTTTGCTAGTCCCGAGCAAAATTAAAATGAAATAAAAATCCTAACTGTTTGTCACACAGCATCGTCGATCGCATTTAGCGTATGCAATAAGCCTTTAAACCCCTAGGTGTCCCTAGTGGCCGAGTTATAGTTTCGGGAGGGCTTACCAGAGATATACCCACAAAACCTTTACTCCAGACCCTAACTATTTACGCAGAACCTTAGAAGGCACTAAAGGATCTCCTTGGTTAGCATACTTATTGACTACAGGAGGAAGTACCCTGATGCGAAATTCCAATTGATGTACACGAGTTTGCACTCAATCATACTAAAATTCATATATAAGTGACAGATCTCTACTCAGATAGTCGCACTATGGAAATCAATATCCAGAGTCAACAAATCACATGGATAGATTAAGAGATGGATATAGAGAAAACATAGATGGTTTTAATGTTATCTAGGTGAACGGTGTTTCTCATATCTCGTCTCAAGGCCACCGCCAAAAATGAACCTATCCTAATGGTGAGATACGGTCTCGACTAATATCAACACAACTCGGGCATATACAAGGGAACCAAAAAAGAGTCGACAATCCACCTAGATCAACTCGTCTCGGCATATACAAGGGAACCAGAAGAGGTCAATTTATTGAACATTAACATATATATATATTAACAACATGATTAGATCTTGCGGATCCAAGCGCATGATTCTTGTGTCAGCAGATTACATGGTAATTCCTGTGGATCCTGCGTTCCACGCTTGTTTAGGCAACGGAGACAGGGGGAACACACATTGCTATCCAAGTGTTATTTTTATTTTTATTTTTGAGAATTATTCTGTTTGGTCTGATTGATCTGGTCTCTTTTTTTCTTTTTCTTCTTCTTAGTAACTCAATCACTCTATTTCATCCTAGCAGTGGTAACAACTTGAATCGTGAGCCCCACCTAATCACTTAGAGAAACATATTTTAAAAAGAAAACAAAATAAAAACGAAGTGAAAAGGACTCAACGAGATATGGCGAAAATACCATGTTATTTCTAACACCCGAGCTCGTGCTTTTATGAATAGACTCTTTAGATGTTTCCATCTACTCAGATTGGTTCCTCAACTCCTACAACCAAAATGCTTCCATCCACTTAGATTGGTTAGTGCTATCCTTAATAAGCATAAATTTCTAGGCTCTGGAGTTTAACAATGCAACTAAAAAGTTTCTCCCATACCCCCAAACTTAAATCTAACATTGTCCTAAATATTCTAAAGATAAAATTAAAAGCATGAACAAGGAGAAACTGTTACCACTTGAATCAAAAGAGTTAAGGAAAGATATTACCGTGTTGCATGAGCATGTGTTACCTCCAAAGAAGTGCTAAATTTAAAGTCTTCAGCCAGACGTCTAATACCACAAAATGGATAATGACCTTTCGAATCATATATCAATAGTCGAAACAACTGTGGATCAACAAAACCAAATAAAACTACCACAATTATAAGACAAATGCATCGGTTTAGAAAATGAACAGACGGAACACGACCTGATCTAAAATTTCTTGCAAGACAATCGGGTTTATCAGCGGTTCCCACTTGGGCTTCATATGAGTGTCTTGACAAATATATTCATTCAAACAACAGATCTCTAACAGATGGATTTCCTCCTGGACAGTATCAGGAGGATCGGGTTGAGGAGTCGGAAGAGACTCAAGTATACTAGGCTCGATTCCCAAGTTAGGGACTTCTAATGGGGATACTTGACCATCACTACCCCCAAAATTAGGGTAGTCAGTATTCTCAGACAAACCTCTAACTATTGCTTGAATTTACGAATCCCCGAGTCTTTAAAATACTCAAGAGCTTCAGATCATTACCCCCAAACTTAGGGTCAACATTACTCTCCGTAAGGCCTAGCACTATGGCTTGAATTTCAGGGTCTGTAGAGTCTTTAAAGTACTCGAGAGCTTCTTCTAGTTCAAAATTTTGGTCACCTAACTGACTTAAGAGAATTGTCTCATCAAATTCATCTAAGGAATCACCAAATAAAGTGTCGTCCCAATTATCCTGAATTAGATCCTGAACTAAAGTGCTAATCATATTCACTTCCTCCAAGTCATCGGAGGTTGTCTATTAACATTAAAGACATTTAGTTCGGTGGTCATATTACCAAAGGATATGTTCATAAGCCCGGTCCTACGCTTGATGACTGCGTTAAGAATGTGGCTAAAAATGGACGACCTAAAATCACAGGTATTTGAGCACTAGGGTCCCGAACAGGTTGAGTGTCTAGAACAACAAAATCCACTTTGGATAAATAAATTTATCAACCTCAATCGCACATCCCCTATGACACCACGAGGTACTTTGATGCACCTATCTCGCTAACCGTAGGGTCATTTTAGTCGGTTTCAACTCACCAAGACCTAATTGGGTGTACACATGGTACGGGAGTAGGTTAACACTAGCTCCTAAGTCAAGTAATGCTTTATCAACCATGTGATTACCAATCGTACAACATATGGTGGGGCATCCGTGGTCTTTATACTTAGGGCCGTTTGGTTGGAAGGATTGAACTTACGACGACCAGCTAAAAAGGCTTTCTTATGGACATTAAGCTTACGCTTTCGAGTACAAAGATCCTTAAGAAACTTGGCACAAGCAGGCATTTGCCTAATTGCTTCTAGTAAAGGCATGTTAATGTTTACCTCGCTTAAATATTTCCATTATTTCGTTGAAAGTCGACACTCTCTTTGTTGAGCTAACAACTGGATATGGGGGCTCGGGGTACAAAATGAGACCTATCTAGAACCACATTGGCATCACTAGAAATTTTATCGGTCTCTTCAGCTAGCGGCTCCTTCTGGGGCTGATCTTGGGAACTAAAAGGTGGATCTACAGTATGTCCACTATTAGGCATGGCTACCTTATTGTCTACCGTTTTACCACTCCTAAGGGTTGTTATAGAGTTCACATGATTGAAGTCTTTTTCTCTATAATATACTTCATGAATTCCTCTTGGATTGGGTAATGGTTGACTGGGGAATGTGCCTTTCTCTCTCTCTTGCAAAGACTCGCCTATCGAGACTAACTTTGGGTTTTTAACTCGGAAATAGCTCGAGAGTTTTCCTATAAACCTTTTTCAACCGATTGCTTAAGCACTGGGCAGTGTTATGAGATAAGATGGTGAGAGAGTCTTCAAAGCTCATAATTTTTTTTATCCGACATATTCTGATACCGATGCGGCCCTATATGGTTCTTAGTATATGCAAAACTTGGGAGAGTCTCGAGAACTACTAGATGACTTTGACTCGACCCTTAGACCAAGAAAAATTAGGGTGGTTCCTCCAACCAGGGGTTATAGGTATTCGAATATGGATCAAATCTCTGACGATTTTCAAACCTAGAGTTGTTATAAAGAGCATTGGCTTGCTCTTCGTATCTAGCATGGTGTGACCCTTGATTCATTTTTAAGGCTTCTAGATGCCTAAGAATATCTGACCCATAATCAACTTTATTGATCCTATGGATAGGATTTCTAGGTATTGTTCCTGTCATCAAGCCCATTGCTTAGTTTTCTCGCCCTAACTCGATGAATTCGTGAAACATTCATCCGGGTCTTGATGGGTAAATTCTCCACCACTAATTGTTTCTACCGCATACGGGTTTCACTATCAAGGCCCTCATATAAAATTTGGGCCATGTGGGCTTTTTTCAAAGCCGTGATGTGGACACTTGGTATAACAATTCACTAAACCTTTCTACATAATCATGAAGTTTTTCACCTAATTTCGCTTAAAGGTTTGGATAGACCGGCCGAATAGCTGCAGTCTTATGGTGTGGGTAGAATTTCTTAACAAATACCTCTACAAGACCATCCCAAGTGGTAATTATTTTAGAAGGAATAAAATGATACCACTCTTTGGCTTTATCATAGAGAGAAAGGTGAAACAAACGTAACCTAAGCACATCTTTGGAGATATTCGGATAGTTCATTGTGTTACAAATCATTTCAAAGTCTCTTATGTGTGTATACGGGTTCTCATTCTCTAATCCCCTAAACTTACGAAGCATGCCAAGTTCAACTTTCCACGTTTAAAAATAAACGTAAAGAAACTACTAAAAATAAACGAAAATTATAAAAAAATAAAGAAACTACTAAAAATAAGATAAAAGTCTAAAAATAAAATCTTCAGTTTCTCCCTTTTTGTAAGGCAAGTTCAACTTTCCACGTTTCGCTTCAAGCCAATCTCGCGCAACAAAAACAAAAATACCAAAGACGTAAAATAGAACAAAAAATAATCTAAAAAAAATATATACAAAACCTAAGAAAAAAATGCAAAACCTAAAACCTAAACCTAAATACAAGTCCGCGTTGGCGGCGCCAAAAACTTATGTAGTTTTACAAGTGGTAAGTAGAGTATCGTTCACTCGGACTTTTATGAAGATTTGGTTTTAAGATTGATTAAGAAAAATACTAAAGGCAAACTAGCTAAGATGATCAATGGGATAAAAAACTTAGGGTTTGGGATTCCACCAAATCAATTGTGTAAAATAATCATGCCTCTCTAAAAAATATTCGTGATATAACTCGAGACAATTCGAACCCAATCTCATGTCTCGGAAAATATTACGTTAAAATAAATAAAAACTTATGTTGTAAACGAAAACGGTATAATCTCCTTCGCTTATAAAAGATCGATAGCTAAACTACCCAAAACAATTGTTATGAAGCTAAATAAGAAGAGAGAACAATTAAAACATTTAAGCTCGAAAAGAATATTTATTCAAAGAGTACTAAATTTCTTACACGATTTATTGGCTTCCTCCTTAGCCCCAGTGAAGAGAACTAGCTTTCCATTACAAAATTGAAAACAAAATAAACGATCTAAAGCTACGGTGTCGGCTGTCCCCCGTCCGGTTGTATCTCCTTGTATATATATGTCGTAAGAATTCTACATTCCTTTCTTAAACTCCAGGCCACATCATTAACCCAATTAAGTTATGCCATGTGTTCAATGTTAAACAAATCACCCAATGGAGAGTGTCCATGTCACACTTGAAATATCACGCCTTAACATTTTTCCGTGACCTCCAATTCGCTTAATGCTTCTCATGAAAAGGAAACTAAACCAATCGCCACCTCGTGCTCCCATAAGTTAGGAAAGAAGGCATAAGTTTTCTTATTCACGTGCCCTACAACAACTTTCATCATCCAACACATGTTTAAATTAAGCGATGCCCACCATTTCACATGATTGGCTTTATAGTATGACATCCAGTTTGCCACTCTCCCAAGCCTATCATGGTAAATTTTGTTCCAAAGTCCACCTACTTAATTCCATTTTTAGCCACCAAATTGACGTAATAAGAAGCCACATATGGCACGTCCGTGTGTGGTTGGCTTAAAATATCTTTAGCTATTGTGACTCTATCAAGTCCATATGTCCAAATTGACATCATTAGGCCCGACCCATTTGCTCCAAATTTCATATTCTTTATGCATAAGTCCATAAATTAGTCGCTTTCTTCGCCCGAGCCGATTTTTATTCGTGTACCTACAAAATACAATAAATTCCAAAATTAATACAAAATTAAGAACCACAATATGTATTTTGGGCGGTAAATATATAAGAAATAAGCACTCATCAGAACTACTAAGGGGAGCTTGTGGAACTTCTTCGACAAAAGGTATGTGGAGACTTGAACTCATCTATCACTTGGAAAGTCTATTTCTACTATCTCCTATATTGAGACATAATTCGTGTTAAGATATAGTTTTCTCTATACACATTTGAGATTTCGGTATATCTCGCTTACATATTTCTCGAAATATGCGTTGGTAAGCTTTCGCTTCGACCAAGTTCATCTTATATCATGAGAAAATTGCCGAGTAACATCTTACATGGTTTGTGTGATACAATCATTTGATGTAGGCTTGGAATGTTTCAATAATGATTATTTCAATATCTTGAAAATTGCTTTGATGCTAATAGTCTTTGAAAGCGGCTATTATCATTATAGAAGAATGTTTCAATGATTGAAATAAAGAGTTTAGAATCT
Organism: Papaver armeniacum; assembly: GCA_023531295.1. Taxonomy (NCBI): domain Eukaryota; kingdom Viridiplantae; phylum Streptophyta; class Magnoliopsida; order Ranunculales; family Papaveraceae; genus Papaver; species Papaver armeniacum. The sequence goes on from JAJJWW010004999.1 coordinate 27,913, forward strand.
TGTAACCATCTTTGGATATAAGCATAGTGTGTTCGCACATTAGTGTATAAGTCCAAAACCGGGAACATAAAGTATGCATACTTGTGTGTATACAAAACGGTTGTAGGAGACTACTGGCGGAAGTTCACGTCCGTGAATTTTTGCTGAGTTTGAATACCAAAACTAAACTCTTCCGGTTACCTAAAGTACGCATACTGGCGGAAAGTTCATGTCCAGTGAATTTGCTTGAGTTTGAAAACTAAAACAAACTCAAATCCAGGTTACTTAAGTACGCATACCTGTACGCATACTTAAGTGTGTTACTTTTCTAAAATCGGTTGTACGTGAACCTAAATATTTATCAATAAGGAATGCAATCTTTGCAAACCGTGGCTATAATGTTCATGTATCGATTCGAGTGAATCAAACCGATTTTGCTTCAATTGTGTTCTTGTATAATCCATGAGAATATAACAATTGAACAACTCTTTAACTAGTTTCATTTGAGTCATTTGAACTAGTCATGGTTAAGATGAATAAGGTTGATATGAGAGTAATCATATGTCTAACCTCGGTTAACTATTTGTGAACCAACATGGTGTACACGTTTAGGTACGGTTACATAAACCTAAATGAGGGTACATTTCATTTGTGTGTAACAAGGTAAGTTCGATCTAACGGTTGAAAGATATTGGCTTGGGAGAATCAGGTTTTTCATCTAACGGTGAATATTGAATGCTTTGTGAAAAGATGAGGGTACCCAAATATACCTCAATCTAAAACTTTTCCTACCTATAAGTCCTTTCTCCGAAAGTGATTGTCTATAGACTGAGTCGAGATAATACAACTAATCGGTTCACACTTCGTGTGATCGCTTCATGGATACGAGACCGAGACAATACAACGACGAAGTATGTTTACTTGATAAAAGGTTCGGACTTAACCAAACACAATAAGATTACTTATCAAGTAAATAGGAATTAATGTTTGTGTATTTTACTTCTAATTATAATAAAAACAATTATAATTGCGGAAATAGAAAAGTAAAAGACACGACAGTTAAATTTATAAATGAGGAAACCGCAAATGCAGAAACCCCGGGACCTTGTCCAATTGAATACTCTGGATTAAGCCATTATACAAAATCAAACCAACTTCGTATAGTTGAGACCAAGCAACTAAACCTATAGTTCACCTAGTTCGTCAGTATTCCCACGCTCAGGCACAGCAATAAGTCACGCACTTGGAACAATTCCTTTGGTTCGTATTCCTAACAGTAAAGGAACAACAAATCTGCTTGGTAGAAACTATTTTCAACCAAGTGATGTGAGTTCGACAAAGGCTCTTCTGAAAATCTCAATAAACTCCTTCGTCGGGTTCTTAGATCTATCTTATTATCAACTACCGAAGTAATTGTTAATATTTTGCAATCAATACTTTTAATCACAAAGAATTGTATTGATGCCGATTTGCACAACTAATCAATCTAATCTACCACAAGGATAAACCGATTATAATTGGATCCTCTTTTACCGAAACAAGTATTGTGCACACCAAAGATTATGAATCCCAAATCAGAAATCTTCAAAGTCTTCTTTGTCTTCAAATCTTCTTAGATCTTCAATAAACACCTGCACACAATCAACTTGAATCTCTTGTGATCAATCACGCATTTAACGGGAGTCTATTAACAATGAATTATCACAAGACGTCTTTAGAACTACAAACAGTCTAAAGATCAGAAGTCGAAACTTCGATCTAGTTTGAGTGAATCTTATATCGGAAAGAGAATATTCTCAAGCATAAACAAACTAGGTGCAATCAAAGTTCAACCAACATTAGTCAATCAAATCAATCGAAACAAAAGATAAACCGCAATTATCTAGTTTCCTACCAAGGTACTAATAGAGCTTCTCAATCCCAAAGAAAAATTTAAATTGAGCGGCCGTAAGAGATTTCGCCTAATTAGGTTACTCTCCTCTCTGAATAGGCGTCTTCACCAGTAACAGCATATCTGAGATAGTTTTTGCTGTACGAAGGATTAGTTTTCTTGAAATGCAAACTTTCATATTTATAGACCAAGGAAGTTCAGACACCAAGAAATTTCCAAACCGAAAATATCCTCAAGATATGCAATATATTCCGACATTAGGTTTCATAATTCCTTGAAATGCTTTGTCCAAAAATTGACCAAAAATATCTTGGAAAATCTCCAACTAGCAAATGCACATTACTAATTTTCATTTTACAAAAATAAAATTAAAAACCTTAAATAAAAGATTCTCAATTTATTTTATTCGATCCGGAATGTTTTTCCTTTAGCTATTAAGGAATAACTTTGAACAATTAAAGATTAGCGTTACTGCACATGTTCAAAGTATGTCGACATCCTTACTTTGTAAGTCCTATTTCATACTTACAACCTTGAAACCGATTTGCCACACTTCCAAACAAGTTTAGAATTGGTTCATCTGACTTTCAAGAACTATGTGATTGATCAAGAACACTCAATCACAAATCATGGGTTTCATAGTTCTACCAAAACAAGTTTCGGTTTTACCTCCATGTGAGTATTGTGCATAGTCACACTGGCTTTCCAAAAATTTGGTTGACTAGGTACTAGGATCGGTTCCCCACATATATATGGTATCTAACTTGTACTTGCAGCACATGTCCATAGGATCGGTTCCCCTTTGCCTAAAAACGTGTTGCACATGTCCATAGGATCGGTTCCCCTTTCTGCTAAAAACTTGTTGCACCTCATACAAGAATCGATTCCCCTTTGTGATATGTTGCACCTCTTACTAGGACCGGTTCCCCTTTACTCAGAGTCGGTCATACACAAAATCACAAAATCGATCATACCATCTCAGGTGATTACTTAAGATCGGTTTCACTAATAAAAGTCATACCAATACAAAAGTCAGGCCTTTGTGAATAGTTTTACCAAGAACATAAACAAGTCATGAGCGGTTATACTAATCACACATATTGGTAGTTCAAAAGATATGCAATGAACAACAATACCAATAATGCCTGGCGATTTCTCTTGCGATTCACAAAACAAGTTCATGAATTTACTTCCTTAAAACAAATGTAAAACATTATTTCCTAGGATGAAATCTTCACCTTATACAATACATAATCACAATAGCATTCAAACGATTATGCCGATGTCTTATCTACAAAGTTTAATGGTTAAGAAATAAACCTCGTATTGTATTCCTTAATACTATGTCTAACTAGAGTGTCATTCATGCTTGGCAGTTTTGTTTTCAATATGCACGACTTGAAAGATACGTTAGGAAATGAAATAAATTCAAGTCAAATATCACTAACCTCAAGTGGAAGGTTGATGTTGTTGTTGTAGCTCTCATCGCTTCACTTCTTCAAGTCTTCGTAATACTTGTAATGTCTCATATCCTAATACTTTCAAGCTAACATATATGAAGTTGACTCTAGTACATAATCAAGCGACTCTTAAAATGAGTTTTGGCTCACTAAAATATGACAACCAAACTTGACATACCAGCGCTTGGTTGCTTCAACCGAGATATGCTCTAACACTTTGTTACCAAGGTAACTTAGATTGCAAACCCTGATTTGAAAACTATATAAAGGAGAACTCTAGCAACTGGGAAACCTAATCCCCACACCTCCCGTGTGTTAATAGTTGCATAACTAGTGAGTCGATTCTCCTTTAACCTTAGGTTTCTTCTAGAGACCCCGTAGTTAACGACTTAAAGACTTCATTGGGATTGTGAAGCCATACCCAACTATTATCTTGTAGTTGCGTGATCTGATCTTGCTGTTTCTATCGTGTTGAGTACAATTGGAATAATTGACTCGAGATTTTATGTCTCCGATAGGAAAGATAGAAAAGTAATCACAAACAACTTCGTCTCATCGTTAAGTGATTCCACAATATATTCTTTCGCTAGTCGATTAAGATTATTGTGAGGTGATTGATAATTCTAAGCTATTCTTCGGGAATATAAGTCCGGGTTATCGATTGGTTCCTGTTTACCTTGATTTATCAAAAGATGGAACAAAAACTCTTGGGTATTTCTGTGGGAGACAGATTTATTCAATCCTATATACTTTTCTGTGTGAGACAAATTTGTCTATCAAGTCTTCGACTTTGGGTCGTAGCAACTCTTGGTTGTGGGTGAGATCAACTAAAGGGAATCAAGTGCGTAGTATCCTCTGGATCAGAGACGTGTGGAGCGCAATTGTACCTTGAATCAAGTGTGAGATTGATTAGGGTTCAACTACGGTCAAGATGAAGTTAATTGGTAGTAGGCTAGTGTCATGAGCGGCTAAATAGAGTGTGGTGTTCAAACCGGGCTAGGTCCCTGGGTTTTCAGATTTGGGTTTCTCGTTAACAAAATTCTCGGTATTTGTGTTATTTCTTTTCTCGCATTATATTTTGTTATATAATTGAAATATCATAGGTTGTGCGTTAAGATCAATCAATTAGAATATCCAACCTTTAGTTGTTGATTTACGATGATTGACACTTGAACATTGGTCTTTGGTACCATTCAAGTTACTCCTCTTATATTCAATCGCCGCAGATTTCTATTTGCTGATTGTGATTGAATTAAGAGTTAGAGATATTAAACTCTTTGATACACTTTATTCTAGATTGAGTCTGTTGTCTAGTTGATTCTCTAGAAAGTGTATTGGAGTAAGTCCTCTCAGATTGCCAAACGAATTGTTGGGTATGGTTGTTACACCCCCGTATTTTCAGATAGGATTTGGGAAAACCCTATATAAATAATCGCAAACATAAAGTGTCTAACTAGTAAACAAAGGCAAGTACGGGTCGAACTCACAGGGAGCGGTGGAAATAGTGTAATCAATATCTCTATCCGACTAAACAGAAATGATATTTTTGAATTCTTAGAATTAAGGATTTAAAAAGAACGAAACAAAAGAAAATTAATTAAATGCAATGAGAAAGAGAGTCAGTAACCAGGGTTTACGGATTCCACTACTATTTATAATTCTACACCAAAAAGAACTCAAATTCCCGTTATGTATATATCTCAGTTATATTGCAACACCTATTATTGATATGATTTCCGATCATAAACTCGCATCTCTTAAGTATAGCCCATCAAATTCTCTAAGCATGACCTATCAAATTATAATGACGAGAGTATTATCGAAAACATAATTTATAGAGTCTACAGTTATTATTTGCTTCGTCTAAGCATAACCCATCAAATGATTCAACCTAAGCGTGGATTATCAAATACTAACACATAAAATTGTAACCTACATGAATTAATGAACTCAGGCTATTGTTTCGTACAAAGACGGTGGAGCAACAACATATGTTCTAATAGTATCAATAAACATAATCAAAGAATTTACGATTCATTTCTCCCTAACACCATCAATCCCAAATTATTTCATAATGGTTTATGCTTAAAGTAGCTCTCTTCATGAACCCTAATTACAAATTACTTAGCAATACATAGGCATGGATTTTTTAAAACCCATAAAAATAAATTACAAGAAAAAGAAAATTAAACTGAATCACCATTGTCACCCGGAAATCGATCCTCTTCTTCTCTCCTTGTTTTATGTGCTCCTGAATCTTCACTGCAGCTTAGTCCCCTCTCCTCCGTTATGTCACCAACAGAGAAGAGAACTCCAGGGATGGAACTCCCCCCAAATAGTACCCCAAACCAGCCTCCTCTTTGTCCGACTCCTCCCCTTTTTTAAATCACAACTACTCACCTTACTTTCCAAAGTGGAAAAATGCCACGACCACATAGAGTATTCAAGGTAAGTTTAGATTTTGTTGTATTTGAGTTGATTTTCATTAAATGTTTGAATCTCCATGTCACCTCATATCCCACGGAAAAGTATATGGGAATGCCCTGACTTTCCTTTCTTTTATCCAGTGGGACCAATGAATGGGCAATTCTTCCACTAACTTTTATACGTTCATAATCTTGCATGCAAATCCACAGCAAATCAACGTTTCTTCCTTTAATAAGACGAGCATAATTTGGTCAGTTTATTTCTTGGTCAAATGATTCCCAACCCACTATGTTGACATAAAATCTATTCTCAACTCAGATCTTACAACCCATTGCTTCAATTTTCTCCAGTTGCTTCATTCCAGAACTCATGAGCCACCGGCTACACAACCACCACTATTCATGACTAATCCATCCACATAACGAGCTCCATTATTGCCACTTGACTTCTGATGGGGTTCCACAGTTCACTTGTTTGCTACCGTGATTAACTGGTGTGGCGTTGATATATATAAATACCGGGCCCGCCCACACTATTCGGATCCAAATGCTAATTAGTTTTCATTTTAGTCATTTATTGTACCAGTGATCGGATTAGCTTGTAATTCCTATAAATGACTTAAAACAATGATATTAGCCAAAATATTGAAGCCTATCTTATATAAATATGGGTATAAAATGCAGCACCTACGTGCTTATCAGAGACTGCACTATTATACCTGGAAAATTTGATCCCAAGAATGTTTTTAATCTTCCAAAAAGTAATCTAGAAAACATTTCCATACATATTAGGAAAAGGTAATGAGATGGGGCATCTTTTATAAGAAATACATTGATAATTTAAAGTACACCACTCAGTACTAAAGTCAAAACTAGATAAAACTTTCATTAAAAACTCTCAATTGACTATACCAAATGCTTTTGAACATATCAATTTTAATCCTTGAAGAACCTATTTTTCTTTTACTTTTCAAGAATATGAATAAGTTCACTTGCGACCACATTGTTATTAGTTGTCTTGATGGCAAAAAAAAATTAATTCAAATGGAAAAATAATTTTTTTCCAAATGCATTTTCATTCCATTAGTTAACAGTTTTGACAAGATTTTATAAGGAGTGTTGCACAAACTTATTGGCTTAAGTTACTTGGATGCTTATGAAACTTAACCTTTGTTATAAGAAATAAAAAAGTCTCAATCAGTCTGGGATTCAAATTTTTTGTCATTGTAGTTGCAGGATTTCCCACAACACACCCCATGTAATATTTTCTAGATCTAAACCTATTTCATAATCCAAACAAAGATTAAAGTGCTAAAATTATAAAGATGGACACAAGGATTTTTTTACATGGTTCGATCAATGTGATCTACATCCATGGTTCTTCACTATGATTGTTGAATTTACATAAGTATTACATTTATAATCTCCATTAATGGATATTTTGTAGAGCTCTAGATCTAATTTTTTGGGGAAGAAGATGATAAAGAAAATAATAATCTCTCTCTCTCTTACAAAATTGTGTCTCTCTTTCTCTTACAAAATTGTCTCCCCCCTTACCAAAATGTGTATCCTCTTCTCTCTCCTGCTCTCCTCTTTATATAAGTGTTTACATAGTGGATGACAACCATACATAGGAGCATAACTCATATTTTCGCAGCTCTTGATAATTAAGCGGGCGTGCATAAGGAAATGAATTTCTCTTGGTAAGAAGATGTGATGTGCGAGATTCTGCTCCTACATTTTCCTCTCTTTTTTCTTGAATATTGCTTGAAGAGCGATCTTTAAGAAAAATCCGTTGTTGTAGTAGTCTTTAATCTTTGTTGATGAAGGAACGAGCGAAAGAATACTTTGGACTTAAAAGTACGTACTTGCTCTCTATTCTTTTGTGAAGTTCCTGAGCTTTAAGGCAAATAAGAAGTATCATCTCTCTTGAAGTATGCGAAGTATGAAGTATCCTTGAAGAAGTATAAGAAGTAATTAATCCTCGAAATATATAAGAAGTATGAAGTATCCTTTGAGAAGTATAAGAAGTATCTGGCCCTTGATTGCGAATAAGAAGTATTGCGAAATTATTACTCCACGTTCGCTCATGCAATCTTTGTAATGCAAATAAGAATTTAGATTAGTATTCAACATTTCTTTTATCAAAAATATTCATTTAATTGCAAGTTCAAATCGTTTTTTTCTTTGTTTTGATTTCCTTTGTATAACTTGTTTCGTCTCATCCGATAAACATCTTTCATGGAAATAATCCTAATGAGGTCTTATGCAGCTGTTGATGGAAGGTCTTACTAGCTTTGTTGATGGAAGGTCTTATTTTGCCTCCTACTACTCTTCATGTTAGATATCATTCTCATTTGAAACAAAACAAATATTTAAGAGAAATATATAAATTGATCTCGAGATTTTTCGAATCTTTGTAATATCTTCATGAGATTTTTCTCGAATCTTTGTAATCGTGAAATCTTTGTAATTGTGCGATTGTATCGCGTTGTAGTAAATCAAATCAAAAATCTTTTTATTTCTTTGTAAAGTAAAATGTTCAAGGAAAGTGGTACTTAGCTTTTGTGGTTTCTTGTTGTTGTCAATCTCGCGTGAGAAATACGTTGCCTGAAGTATAAATGTCACTTAGCAAAAACATATGCGAGAGGCAAGTATTGAACTCGCGACTGTTGCTTGCGTATTCTCGCACCATACCAAGCATTCTAACCCCCTCTTGCGAAATATCTCTGCGAAATAATCATCAACTCTCTTAAATACTTGATAAACATCTCTATGAAGTAAACGGAACATCTCTGGGAGGTTCGCAAGGTAAATGTCTCATGAAAAGAAATGTTTATGATATAAACATTTGCGAAGAAAAATTCTTTAGAAGAGGAGACTCGAACCCATGTCCTCTAGTTTTCATACCCCTTCTCACGACCATCTACATGCAGCTTATTTGTAACGTAAAGGAACAATTGCTTTCTTTGATTGAAAACTTCGTTCCTTTGTCATTTCAAAAGCCGAAAAAATACACTTGAGGATACTCAAACCCTCGACATAAAACTCCTTGTCTTCGTTGGTGACCAATTGTGCTACTCTTCTATATGCGAAGGGAACACACGATGCTATAGGTTTAATCATATCTTCGCCTGTAGTAAAAATAGTAAAGGAATGCATACGGTGGGATTCGAACTCGCGAAGATAAACTCATTAATTTCGCCATTAACCATCTGTTCAATAATTTCTTTGCGAAATATTCGCATAACATTTGTTACTTTTTCTTTTATTTTCCCTTGGCATTTTATCAAAAATGTGCAAAAATATCGCGATAAAGAAGAATGATCCAACGACCCTCCTTTGTTCGTTCAGCCTTGAACCATGAATAATAAGAATTTCTTTTGTGATAGAAATTGCGTTCTGCGCTTTCTTATCCTTTCTTCGTCCTTCCTTATTTTCTTTCACATTTGCCTCTTTTTCTGTTGTTATTGGATTTCTGCGAACTTCAACATCATTTGTCTTCTGAAGATGAATTTCTTCCACTGAAATTTCATTTTTTCCTGTGAATTTTGGTTTTTTCTTCTGAATTTTGTAGATCTGGTAAGATTTGTTGCCTCTAATGTTGAAAGAAGAAGGAAATATCATTTTCTTTGAACTGTTGATGATGTTTACTCCCTGAAAGTGTGATTTCTCCCATACTATTTCCATTTTTGAACCTAAACTTTGTAGATCTAGAAAAATATGGCTTGATGAGTTAATCTTCATGGAAACTTCTTGAACCAACAAATTACGGGGAAGGATAAATCCTTTACTCCTCCTCTGTTTAGCGTAAAAAATATAGTTGAGGATTTCCACAACACACCCCATGTAATATTTTCTAGATCTAAACCTATTTCATAATCCAAATAAAGATTAAAGTGCTAAAATTGTAAAGATGGACACAAGGATTTTTTACATGGTTCGATCGATGTGATCTACATCCATGGTTCTTCACTATGATTGTTGAATTTACATAAGTATTACATTTAAAATCTCCATTAATGGATATTTTGTAGAGCTCTAGATCTAATTTTTGGGAAGAAGATGATAAAGAAAATAATAATCTCTCTCTCTCTCTTACAAAATTGTCTCCCCCCTTACCAAAGTGTGTATCCTCTTCTCTCTCCTGCTCTCCTCTTTATATAGGTGTTTACATAGTGGATGACAGCTCATACATACTGGAGTACAGCTCATATTTTCACAGGCTCTTGATAATTTCGCAGGCGTGCTATTCGCTTGGTAAGAAGATGTGATGTGCGAGATTCTGCTCCTATAGTCATAAGAAAAACATAATCTGAGGACCCACCAATTCCCAATTACATTTTAAAAAACTGACGGGAAACGTGTCAAGTCCTAGAGACTTGTTAGGTTTCATATACTTAACTACTTTTCATATCTCAGCAGAAGTGAGAATAGACAACAAACTTAAATTTTGATGTTGAGAAATGACATTAGGTAACAAATTAAAAAAAAAACTCCTCATTAAGAGCAGTAAGGCAAGCAGTGGTGGTTGAAGGTGAAAATGCAAATAAGACTCATAGAGAGGATGTGGTGGTTGAAGGTGCATCAAAGCGAAATGCATCATTACTCCAGTAAAGCGTACCCAAGGATGCATTATGATGTAAAAGCATCATTATGCGTTGCTTATCTCGATGACGCATTATGATGTGACAGCTTGACTGATCACTTGGCTTTTGGCCTTGTGTCATAGGTTGAAAATTATCAATGGTGCGAATTATACATACACATTGTGTTGGAAGGGTCCCTTGTCTTTTGGTTTTAGTTTTTAATTCTATTCGAATGAACTACGATCATGCTTGGCCGCTTTGCATTACGGAGTTGGGTATGTAGACAACCACATTAAAGTCCAACATTTTGTAACTCATATTATCCCGTCTTGGTGTGCAAGACAAGATATGATTGTTGTCATATTTGATGAGGTAATTACAGTTCATGATACCTATCGAGCTATCTCATATTACGCCGCACTCAATTACTTAATTGTACATGGTATGGAAAGGAAGTTAAATCAGATTGTGGAAACTACTTGCATCATAAGGATGACCTACAACAAGGATGTCATGTGCCTGGGTGTTGCACCCTTGGAACGAACAAATCAGTGCATATATATAGCTCATTGTCGAAGCGGAATAAGGACGTGGATAATAGGCTAGTAATGACCTATGTGATAGTCCAAGGAATAACCAATATTTGCAAGACAAATGATACATGTAAACTTTGTCAATCCCAGTTATGACTTCGTACATTTAATAGAATAAGGGTATGTTGGAATGGTATGGAGTTGCGATTAGAAAATCATGCTTGTAAAGCATGTTGCGATAAAGCGAACCATTGAACATTTGCTTGGTAAGAACAATATCTATTGCTCAAGTGAGTGGTGCAATGCAGAATTTGAGCATGCCGAGCGTGATACTGGATGTAAATTCTTTTTGGTATGTTACATTAAATTTCTACCACTCTAACAATTTTTTATTTAAATGCAATTATTTTGAAAAATAAGATATAGCAACATTCAAACCTTTCGGTTTTTTCAAAGCTTTTGAAATTTCTTATCAAGGCATCCCAATTTTTTCATTTTCCAGATTTAATAAATAAATTCTCACTAAAAATTTCTGGATCAGAGATAAAAGTATTGGTCGGACTATTCACGATGGAACCACACTTATGAATTAAATCAATGCATGATTTTAAAAAAAAAAAGAAAAATGACCACTGACATTGGATGTTGATTCCAGGGACGGAGGTCGGAGGCAGCCCGAGGAAAGGGTATGCAATTTCCTACCCTGGGCGGCCCAAGTTCTCCACTATCCTTTACATTTTCAAGCCCAAATCCGAGAAAATAAAGAGTTTTGTCTACCCTTGAAATGCCCACCTCTTTTCTCTCATTCTAATATGTACAACTACAAGCAAGAAATTTTTTTTTGCCTACTCTCTCTTCAAATTCTAGCTCCGCCACTAATTTATTTAGTTCATAACACTTTTATGCTGGGTTTGGATGTCGAATTTTAAAGGTGAGATTTATGGGTACAGGGTATTTGGTGGAATTTTGTTTCCCTCGGCACATTTGGTTGCCCAAATTTCTGAAATAACGTTTCCCAAGGGAATCACTTTCCAGCAAATAAGTTACTTACAACCAATATTTTTACTGGTCAGTGTTTTTAACTTTCCTTTTTTTTCCGCGCAAAAGATTAAAATGGTTTTATATGACCATTTGAGCGTGTTCCCAACGGACCCAACCTGCCATGGCTTAAAAGGAAAATGCCGATTAGTTTGAGTGAGACTGTGAGAGAGGAAGAAAAGAGTGAACCCTAAAAAGAGAAAATCGAAATCCTACGTCGCTCGGTTTATCTTTCCATCTCTTCCTCTAATATCTCTCGAAACTCTAGAGATTGTTTCTCTTGATTAGTGATAAAATCATCTCAGTTGCTCATTCTCAAGAACTTCAAAATCAAGTAATGTTTTTCATTGATTTTTTTTTTTTTTTTTTTTGGTTTCTTCTGGCAAGTTGAATTAGTTTTATTCTAACAGTATCTATGTTGGGTTTCGGAAGATTTTGTAATTTTCCTCTGTTCCATTAATGTTTTTGTGAAAGTGCCGAATTGATGTTTGTGAAATTGTCCGTGTCATTTAGTGGATCCCGTATTCAGAGGCAGTTAGGGTTGATACTTGCAAAAACATTAATGGAACAGAGGCAGTTGTCATTTAGAGTACTGGCGAGGTCCACCTAAGTTTAAATGCAGGTAAAACTACTCACCAGCATTACAAATTCTATGTGATGGGCATTGTAATTTCAAGGCCTGTAGCCATAAAAATGATTGCTGTTCTAAGTACTACTCCAAACGCATTGACCGACACTACAAATTCAGTGACATGGTCGTACAGGGTCCTTAGCTTCATGGTTGAGTGAACGACCCACTCACTTTGAACTATCTATTTACATATATGCACGGTCACCAACCATGTAAATATCATACATGCAACTAGGGGCCTGGTTGCCAACCCCTGGTCTTCTAACGCTATTAGATTGGCGATCCACGTGTACCAAGGAACCTCCTAAGTCCTATGGTATTGTTAATCTAGCAGCTAGATTCTTGATCATCGCATCATCTAGGACCAATGTCCCGGCGTTGTTTGGTTACGCGTTTTAAATTTCAGCCGTCAGGTCAAATTTTGTGATTTTTGTGATCCGTGTGATTTTTGTGATTTTAGTGAGCGTAACTGATTTTGTAGTCTGTCACATTCGTTTGAACTATTTATTTCTGAAGCAAAACCCTTGGAAAATCTTATACCTCAAGTAGTGTTACTTTGGCAGTACTGACGCAACTGATTTTAAGGTGAAGCAAGCTTCTAACTGTTAGGTAATTCCGATGCAAGTGGGCTGAGTGGTACAGTTGATGTGGCAGGAGATATGGGTAATGCAGTTAATATAGGAGGTGACTTTTTGGGTTTTGTTGTAGTGGTAGTCGATGTGGTGGGTGAAACCGGGTCTCGGTGGGGGATTTGGTGTCTGTAGGTGAATCAAGGGAGGCAGTAAATGCTGCAGGTGTTTCCTTGGCTGATGTAGCTAGCTTGTGGTGGCCAAAAAAACTTGTCATCAGTGATCTTAAGTGCAGTCTTGATTCCTAACTTCAGGGGCGGAGGCAACATACAGCAAGGGTAGGCAACTGCCTACCCTTGCCTCCCCAATCTCTCCTCTAGTAGTGTAAATTTTCGGCCCAAATAGCAATATTTGGGTAGGCAAAAGCTTATATACTGCTATTTGGGCCGAAAATTTACACTACTAGAGGAGAGATTGGGAGGAAGGTAGGAAGCTTGCCTACCCTTGTTTATGTTACCTCCCGTTTCTCGGCATTACTTCTTTGTATGTCGCATTTAAATCCAAGCGAGAAGTTTTCAGAATTCGCATTTAAATGACATAAGAGTTCGGCTTTTTTTGTAAAGTATATATACAAGGCTTTTTGAGGAAGAATACTGTACAAAGGTCACTTTTGGTGAATAATGAAACATTTAGAATTAACTAGCTAACATAACATATGTCGTGTGTTGTTATGAAATGCTATTAGGTATTGTAATACAATTTTTCATGTGCAATGATTTTTTTTTTTTTTGCCAAGTATGTTTTTTGGTTCCACTCTCTCAAATCCTGCATTCCCGCCACTGCCTAACTTGGGAGATATTCGGGGCAAAAGTTGATAGTTCAGTTTGTTTTATGTCTTTAATACGTTGTTGTATTAAGAAAAAAACATACCGCCTCATGCTAACTATGGTGTCGTTTTATTATACAGTAGAATATACATGAATAGGTTTAGATATTTTGACTAGGACAGCATTTCATATAATAATGTTTGTGTAAAGTGAAATGAACCATTTAAGAAGGAGATGTGTGCTTGTTCAAAAAACCCAAAAAGGATAATCATAAACATGCTTACTAAACAGTATTTGATATAAACCATTTTTCTTAAAATAATCAATTATTGGCAAAAAATTGTTTGTTAAAATATAGTACAAAAATGATTATATCAAAATCATTTATCGATTACTAAGTAAATTTACCAGCGTCCAAAATACTCGTCAATAAGAATCCTTCTTTTCTTTCAGTTTTTTAGATTCTAAAAGTGGCTCTTGCAGGATTTCTGAAGAAGAAATTTAGATATAAAAGATGGTGTTTGGTCAAGTAGTTATCGGTCCACCAGGTTCAGGCAAGACCACTTATTGCAATGGCATGTCTCAGTTCCTCGGACTCATTGGGAGGTAATTAACTGTTCATTGGAATAAAGGTTACTTTTTATTGCATAATTTGAGCTACTTGAAGTTGTGGGTAGAAGAAAACATGTGAGGTTTGGTTGTATAAATGTGCGGGTACATTTTGTTTTGTTATGTTTCTCAAATTTGACGGGAAAGTTGTCAACTTGGCCTTACAGGAAAGTAGCTGTTATCAATTTGGATCCTGCCAATGATGCATTACCGTATCCCAAAGCAGCAGAAACATTTTTATTTTTCTTCTGTGTGTTTTTGCAAAGTTTAGGTTAATTTGATTATTAGGAAGAAGGGTTTAACATTTTTGTGGTTTAGCATTTCTTGTTACCTTTACATTAAGATATACAGGTACGAGTGCGCTGTTAATATTGAAGACCTCATAAAGCTTAGTGATGTGATGGCTGAGCATCCTCTTGGTCCTAATGGAGGTAAATTCTAATGCTGAGCTGGTTATTTCTTATATTATACTCCCTCCGTCCCTAATTAGATGAGCTACTTGGTTTTTAGTTTTGTCCATAAATAGATGAGCTATTTCACTAACCAAGGGGATATTTCTAAAACTACCCTTTTAATTGATTATTTTTTCTGCACTAATTATGTATAATTTGATAGTCATGTTTATATTAGTTGCGTAAATTGTTTTAAAATGTTTTTCAACGGTATAAAGTTTATAAAAAACAGATTATTGTTTAAGAGATAAATCGTTTCTAAATTTTACTAATTATTGCCCATAGGGTATAATTGTAAAGATCTTAAATATACTCCACTTTCTCCTTACCTGTACCAAATTTGTCAAGAGGCTCATCTAATTAGGGACGGAGGGAGTATGTGGTAGTCGGTTATGTATGAACTAAAGATTTAGAAAGGATTAGAGTTAGTCGGTTATTCTATGACATCAATACCCTTTTTATATGTGATATTAGTACATGACATTTGTTATGCTATTATCAGGTGTTGTATACTGTATGGATTATTTGGAGAAGAACGTGGACTGGTTAGAGTCCAAATTGGCGCCTCTAATAAAAGGTGATTATGTTATGCACTTGCGCTGTACCATTTCCGTAACACAAAATTTAGGATTACAGTTAGCACTTGTGGATTTCTATCAATAAGCAATCTCACTATTTTGGTTAACAGAAATGGTCAAATGTTTTTTTTTGAGGAGAAAGGTTGATTTTATAAAAGGAAAATGTAAAAAGGCCAAAGGAGCCCCCATTTTTGTTTACAGGTTTATTACATACGATCTATAATAATTTTCCAATGAGTTATAAGTTCACGGAATGACACTGCAAAGAACCATTTTTGTTTCCCTCCCCAAATATAAATCGAATGCTTCACTTCTGCTATTATTTCTTCAGTTTGGGCCTTTTGTTGGTCATAACCCTCTTTGTTCTCTCATTCCATACCCCAACAAATAGCGAAGGAATCGAGGCCAAATTTTCCTACCTCTATTTCGACCTCTCTGAACTTCCAGGCTTTAAGTTGATCGCAATTGTTCCTCCCGCACCGGCCGTATATTATAGCTATTGATGAAGTAACACCGAGATCTTATGAGTGTAATTGCAATGGAGAAGGAGATGGTTCACGCATTCTTCTTGAGAGTTGCATAGAGCACAAGTAGTGTTCAAAGTTGACTCGCCTCTTCTATTCAGGTTATCAATAGTTGGAATGGAGTTCTGTGCTGCTAACCATATAAAGACTTGAACCTTAGGTGGGACATGTTGTATCCATATACAGGAAAAAGGTACATCATTGGAGATAGGTTGCTGCTCCACCATCCATGCATAACAAGCTTTTGCACTGAATCCTCCAGGAAGATTACAAATTATTGCATCTTCAGCTTCATCATTCAAATTAGGAGGTCTTCCCAAAGCTTCAAACAATTCCAACATCTCGGTATTTTCAGGGGGTTAGATTTCTTCTCGTTTGAGATTCCAGTCCACCATTCTCAATCATGTCTCTTATCGATCCATTTTTTCTTGGTAGATAATTTGAAGATCTTTGGGAATTTTAACCTAAAGGCTTGATCTCCTTTCCATTTATCCCACCGAATTTGACCGCATTGCCTTTAGAGATTATTTGTAGTTGTTGTTGCTTCCACTATTTCTTTTGTTTTTGGATCCTGTGCCAAATTCCTCTACCTTGAGTATCTTTTGAATCTTTGACCCACAAATCATCTTGATGAGCACCCTTCTTTCTCCAATGATTCTTCTCCGCAGTTGTGATTTTTTTCTTTATGAACCTCCAAGACCATTTAGCTAGTAATGCTCTGTTGGTGATTTTCAAGTTCCTTATCCCTGCACCACCAAGGCTTTTTGGTTTGCATATTCTCTCCCATGCAACCCAATTTATCTTCTTTTTGTTTGAAGTTGTGCCCCAAAGAAAGTTCCTCATTATTTGATTTAGTTTCTTTTCTACACTTTGTGCATGGAGAAGATAGACATATAATAGATTGGCAAGCTTGTGAGAGTTGTCTTGATGAGTAGTATTCTACCGCCTTTGGTAAAGAACCTCCTTTTCCAAGGTGCTAATTTCTTCGAAATTTTTCTATAATCGAGTCCCATATAGAATTATCCTTTGTTTTTGCACCCCCTTTGCCATGCCTAGATATTTTAATGGAAGCTTTTCACTCTTGCATTTTAAGATTTCAAATCATTTTTGAATTTTGTGATCTTGCACCAATGCTTATAACAGCACTTTTATTGAAGTTCACACTCAATCCTGTGATAGCTTCAAAAATTTGTAAAATTAAGAGAAGATTTTTGACTTCCTCCTCTCGAGCCATCCATAAACACTAGTGTGTCATCAAGCAAATTGTAGGTGTGAAACTTGCACTTGAATTGATATTGAAGCCGAGATCATATTCAATTGAACTGCATTCTTCATCAACTTTGAGAAAATTTCAGCTACAAGAATAAAGAGAAAGGGTGACAATGGGTCACCTTGTCTTAATCCCTTTTGAGGTTTGAACTTCTTAGTTGAGCTGCCATTTATCGAAGAGAGTGTTGTCCGAGGTGACACACACCATTCCATCCATTTTATCCATTTTGTACCAAAGCCCAGAACTTTTAACACATTACTAATGGTGTTCCAGCTCACATTATCAAATGCCTTTTTGTATATCTAATTTGCAAGAGAATTCCAGTGTTTTTTGCTCTTGAATCTTGAGTCAATCAACTCTCCATTCTATAAGGATGCCATCAAGTATCTGTTTATCTAAATAAAGGCTCCTTGATTCTCCTCGAAATAAGCTTGGGAAGAACTGTTTTAAATCTTTGAGTAAGCACTTTTGATATAACCTTTATATACACGCCTACAAGACTTATAGGTCTAAAGTCTTGTGGAGTTCCTACCGTTGTTTTTTAGGAATCGGGACTTATAAAAGAACAATTAACTCTCCAAATCAATTTTATCTTGAGTTTCAAATTCTCTTACCACTTCCATGAACTCCACTTTAATGACATTCCATGCAATCTTATAAAAGTCCATACTGAATCCATCAGGGCCAGGTGACTTGTTCCTTTTGAATTGCTTGATTACATTCCATACTTCTTCTTCTGAAATACTTCTTTCCATCCATACACTTTCCTCTTCTCGATATTTTAGTGAAGCAATCATCATTCATCTCGTGGCCCGATATGGTGTTTCTCTTGGAATAGATTAAAGAAATAAGAAGAGATTTCCTCCGATGTCAGCTTGACAAAAATTGTGCTTGCCATTAATGATTAATTTACTGACCAGTATTTCTTCTTCTTCTTCCATTTGCAAGTGTGTGGAAATATCTTGTGTTTGCATCTCCTCTTGAAAATGTTGAGTTTTCGCCCCTTTGACCATTTTCTTGCATTGTCCAGATTCAATTGCTTAAGGAGAGCTCTCTTTTCTACCCTTTCATTGAATTCCGAGTTGTAAGTGCTCTACACTTTCTTCAATGGCATTCAGAGAGTCAATTTGTGTTGTAAGTTCTTGCTTTCTTTCTGCTCTCTTTCCATATGTAGCTTTTGCCCATCTTTTTAAGAAGAATTTGAGATTTTGCAGCTTCTTTGAGAAGATATAGCTTGGTGTTCCAGTATATTGCATTGTATTCCACCACAATTGCAGATTGGTTAGGAAATCAGGATGCAGAAACCAATAATTCTCAACTTTAAAAGGAGGTTTTTCTCTATTTACATTTGATGTTGTTAATAAAATGGCTGAATGATCAGACAATGTTCTAGATAAAACAGTTTGAGTTAATGATGGAAATTTACCTTCAAAAGGAGGTGACACCAAAATTCTATCCAGTCTGCACAGCAATGGATCTTCTTGCATGTTACTCCATGTGTATAGTCCTCCATTCAGTGGTAAATCTATTAGATCATGCTTTTCCATATAGTCATTGAAAAACCTTTTATTTCTTTTTGAACCACCAACTTTGTTTCTTTCCCTCCTCCTTCTAATTGCATTGAAGTTTCCTGCTATGCAACAATGTTCAGAAATCCAACCAGTGAGATCATCCATCTCTTCCCAAAAGTCCCATCTATCCCAATATTCACAAGGTGAGTAGACATTTGTGACACTGAATTCATAGTCTTCTGTCTTACTTTTGAATTTTTGAGATAATGTGTTTTGACCCAGTAATTCGTCTTCACAAATAAGTGCATTGTCATCCCAAATTGTCAGTAAACCTCCGGATAGTCCTTGTGCAGGTAGATCTCTCCATTTATAATGTTCATTACCCCAAACATTTCTGACCCACCAATCATTCATCTTCATCATGTGGGTTTCCTGAATCAGGCAGATTGTTGGTCTTAGTTTTTGTATCAAATCCTTAAGAGAATCCATTTTGTCCACTGAAGTTAGACCCCTTATGTTCCATATTAATATCTTAATATCCATTTAATCCATCTGATCCCAGGTTAACTGCAGCTTCAAAGATTTCAGTATCTCCATCCTTATCTGAGTTCTCAATTGTATCTTCAATAGCAATTACTTCATCTATTGTTGGCATTCTTTGAATTGAATTCATTTTTAGGTGTCTTGCTACAATATCTGCATATAAAGCTCTTGCATGATCTTCCTGACCTCCAAAATTTGCACCAATATTTGTTGTAGCTTCCATGATTAAATCAACTGTGTTATGGATTGCATTGATTCTCACAATTTCTTTGTTCAAGTTCTGGGAAAGTTGTGGAGATGCAATTTCAATTTCTGTTGTTTGTGAGACATGATCCAAACTTGTATGTTGAGAGGTTGGTGGTGTAATATGCTGAACGACATTATCTCTTTGAACTATTTGATTTGCAGATTTCTTCTTGAAATAACGGTAGATGGAAGTTTGAATTGGTTCAGATGAAACCAACTGCACTTGACCAGGGATGACTTTTTCCTTGAGTTTACCGTTGCTATCTTTCCCATGTTTTTGAATAAATCTATTAAAGAGACCTGTGATGGTAGAAGAGGTATCTTTGTAATTCTTACCATAATGTTGACCCTGTTCCACGTGTCTTTGTCTTGACCATGTATTTGAAACAGCTGATCTATGGCAGAGCGCGTCAGAGAATTCAAATTTTGAATTTGAATTAAAGTTGTTCCCCTGATTTTTGCCTTTATCGAGTTGCTCCAATGTTCGCATGTACGACTTTACCGATGACTCCTTTGCCGGTTTGTAGCTGAAATCCCACTCCACTGCTAGAACTAGATTTATACCTTGAATAGAGGTTTTGATTACTGCTGGAATCTCTTGAGCCATGCATTTAACTCGTAATCTGCAGCAAGAGGGGTTTCTTTGTACGGTTTCATGGTCAATTTCAGCTAGCCCACCCATTTCTTCTCCTATGGATTCAAAAGTTTCTTTGGACCACAATTGCACCGGTAGCCCTTTAATCTTGATCCAATTTTGAGCTAGACTGAGAGATCTTTCATTTATTGTTACATCTTCATCTATCCATCTTCGGATTTCAATATAAGTGTCTTTGAATTTCCATTTAATGGGTTTCCAACAACTCCCCCATTCTTCATCATTGTTAGGTTGAAATGATGCCATGTTATCATTTATGAAAAAGAGTTTTAAGAATCTTCCCCATTTAAGTCTTGCCGCTATTTCCTTTGCTACTTGATTCCATGAAGAGGTACCATGAGCAATGCAACAGAAAGTACGATTTGGTCTCTTAGAGAGGTTATTGCTGATGCTTCTGGGAAATTCATTTAGAAATGGTACTTTTTGATGAGTGACTGTTTTATTCCCTAATAATTTCTTTAGTAGATCATCAAATCTTAGCCACCATATGAATCTTTTCCTTTTGGGATGAAAAGAGCTTTGTTTGATGCTTTGTTCACATCTGTTCTCTCGATCTTCAAAAACTCCCCCCTTGAGTTAAGCATCTTCTCCATCAGAAAGGCAAAATTTCCATCCCTTCTAGTCCAGCGCTTTTTAAGATTTCCTTTTTGCAAAACTTCATCAAAAGACTTACTCATCCATGCTCCGATTGCTGCCGAGAAGATGATTGTGAAGTTTAATCCGCCTTGACTCCTTTCCGTAACCTTGAATCCATCTAGATTTCCTAGTTTTTGAGAAGAAAATTCAAAAGATTTTGACTCAATCTGAGTAATTGAGCCAGAATTTTCTCCCAACGCTCTGACACTCTCTCTCATGACGCTTTCCGATCTTATTTTTGCTAATCCCAAAACGGGTCAAATGTTGCGCATCATTATCTTCGCTCGACTTCCACTGTAGTGGAGCTCTTTTCCTTCATTCAAATGCCAAAAACGTTATTGAAAAACTCATAAAGAAGTTGGATCTGAGGGTATGATATGTGAATGTCATGTATACTAGTAGTAGTTTTTGTGTTTCTCTAATTTTATGCTATTTCTATGCAGTTGACTGCTATCCACTTGTTTGATGCCCATCTATGCAGTGATCCTGGGAAATATGTGAGTGCATCAATGTTTTATCTAAGATTGATCTCATCGAGAGCTATGGGCTATGTTGTCATGGGCGGCGTAAGGATGCCGCCTTGGCCGAGGTGTAAAATCCGAAGCCGCAGCGAGTCGCAAGCAGCTCACGGTAGAACTATAATTATCAAAAATAACTAATAAATGTTATGTTCTTGACATAACTCGGGATAATTAGCATAGACTTTCTATATTAGTTTGTAAATCTTAATGAAAAAGATTTGCATAGATTTGGAAAGACTTTTTTCTCCTTTACTATTGTTAAAGTAATTAACAAAAAGGTTAGGAATGATTCATTTCTTAACATAATTAGCTTAGGTTTTAAAATATTAATGTATGACTTGATGAAAAGATTTTGAAAGATTTTGGAGATATTTTTTTTTTCTTGGTACAAATGCCGTTTTGGCGCGCACCAAACCGGGCGCTGTAAAGGCACGCTCGGGCGCACTTTTAAAAGTGGCATCTCTTACATCCGCGTGGCGCCAAGCTCAAATAAGGCCACTTTGACGCCAGGCGCCGCCAGGCGACGCTGACAACATAGGCTATGGGATGCTAGGTCTTGCCTTAACTATCCTTTTCTAATATTAAGTGGAAACCAACTATTTGAATTTTGCATAAGATTTGGATCAATTACATCCATTACATCCACTAATAGTTGCTGTCATTTTTTGCAGCCTTTTTTTTTTTTTTTTTTTTTTTTGATCGGTAAATTAAATGATTTGATTAAAAAAGAAGTGAAAGTACAACAGATTGGAGCACAAGAAGTGATCAAAGAAAACAACAAAAACAAAAACAAAGATAACAAGTTACAGTAAGAGACCGAAAAACACAAAGCCTGGACTCGGAAAGCACTGCCACATAAACATCCACATTATGAAGCCCAGCCCAAGCAATAACCTAATTTGAAGTTTGAAAATCAGATGAAAGCCACTTTCATCAAAAATGCTGCCTCCGCCATGGGGGTTACCGCCGCCACCGCATAAGCAGCCCTTCCCACTGACATCACCGCTGCTACTACCAAAACCACCACCGTCAGCTCGATACTCCATTGAAAACAACCTTAAAACAGCTACTTGAATACCATCTCCATCTCTTGCAACCAGAAACTCCCATGATACCGATAGGACCCTTGTTGGTGCTACCAAATACTACCAGAAACTCCTCCTTGATACCCATACGACCCTTGTTACTACCACAGACAACCAGAGACTCCTCCTTGATACCCCCATAGGACCCTTAATAGTGCTACTACATACAACCTTCCATTACAATTTTCTAGATACAGCCACAAGTAATTCCATTACCACCACATCATAAATTCTCCTGTCGAACAGCTGCTCCGCCACCTTAATCACCAAAATCTACCTCTGAATTTCTGGTCTCAAATGCAACACAACACAAATGGATCTATAACCTCATCAAATCAAAAAGTTATAGAAGCTAAAAGAGAAAAACCTAAAACTGAAAAGAAACTAGAAAAATTAAAGAACCCCAAAAGGTATGAACTGAAAAGGAAAAGATCCTTGCTCGGATCTAATCTGAGACTAGATCCGAGCAGGAAAACGGTCAACGGCGGTGAACTTGGACAAGAGCGAGAAGGTTATGGAGAGAGAGAGGAGAGAGAGAGTTGAGAAACCTTCTTTAACCTTGATTTTTATACGGATGTTGAAGATTTATCTTATTTACAATACCATCTTGATCAAGACCCTCGATCTGCTAAGTACAGGTGCGATGTTCGTTCCAATTTATTTATGTAACATTTAAGTAGCAAAACATTTGCGATGCTCTCTCCTAAGTTTGTAAGGTGAAGGAGATGACACAATAGGTGCTAGCGTACTATTCAACACTTCTAGACACCAATGAATAATTCCCAGCTTTTGATTTAACGATAATTCATTGCACTCCTTTTAATTTTTTTTTTTATAATGAAGATTTTAGTGTTTTAATTTCTCGAACTAACTTGTTTGTTAAAGACGAGGAAGAAAATCCTTGTAACTTTTAGCATTGGTTTTTTGAAGTTCTCCTTTTCTGGTTGCAGGAAGCTTACAAAGCAGTTGTGTGAAGTGGTAGAAGACCATAGTCTTGTCAATTTCTCAACCTTAGATATCCTGGCACGACTTTTTTCTCCTGGTTGATCATGTTATCCTTTTGAAGGCTCATCCTTCTCTAATAACTTCTGTCTCACTTCAGGATAAAGAGAGTGTTGGAAATCTTGTGAAACTGAGAGACAAGAGCAACGGATATATATTTGCTGGTATAGATGCGAGTGCAATTGAGTTCAGCAAAATCGCAGTTTGTCCTCTTGATTGGGACTACTATAGATATCCTTTTTTCTTTCCCTTGCTTTATATTCAAAGAGAAATTGCTGCTTTTATTTTGCTTTGCTGGTTAGGTGTCAATATGTTGCAAACTAGATTCCCAGGGTTGGTGGTCTTGATAGTTTTACTCAATATCTTTTAGGAAATCCTTCCACCTGTGTGTATACTTTCTTTATCTTTCATTTTCCTAAAGGATGCCCGTATATTCTACTCAATTCTCGAGGCTCTGCTTTGGCGCATCACAAAATTTACATTACTTGCATCTTGAAGTATGCAATCTTTTGTTGGCAATAGGGCCTGCATCGGCTGTCATATTGTTTATATTTGTTAGGACTCCATGCTTATACTTGTATTCGCATAGTGCTCATTTGATAGTGTACCTCCATGCCTATTCTGACGTTCTATCTCATGGACAGTCAGTGAAGTACCTTACTTGGGTTGACGTGGAGATTAGATTCACTAAACCAAGTTGGTTTTCTTGTATTGAAAACCTAGTTCACTAGTAAGTGCTCCATAAATTAGGAAGGAAATGATACCAGAGCAGTTGCTGTGGTCTTGTTAGTTCTTGGATCTTTCATTTTGCTTCTCTCTTTTGTTGTGCTCCATCTGGTTGAGAATTTAAGACGAAAACTTGGGTCACATTTTCTTAACTAAGCAGATCTTACAACAGCTGCAGTGCAGGAGAAATATAATGTAGAACTAGAAATCAGATCACTAAGCTAGGGAGAATAAACAAAGATAACTGAGTTGAATACAGAATTGATAGCTTAGAACGTAGATAAATTGAGTTTACGGTTGAAAACCTAACTCTTTTAATATAATCAATAGATTATAAACTAGGAAAATTATAATAAAGTCTGCCCATTCTAAGAGACTCGATAGCCTATTTATACTAGAACGAGAAAAACATAAGTAAGGAAACCCTAGTCTAAAAACGAAACTTCTAAAAATAACAATAACTTGCAAATCACTCCTAAACTAAAGAACGTTCTAGAAAATAACTTATGCTCCCGCATCAACCACCCGGTTGAAATCAAGCTCGTCTCGACGAGAAAGTTTCTCGACTTACGCATATATGTCGGGATAATTTCTCTTCGATTCCTCTTCTCTAATCCAAGTACGCATTTAGCCGACTTTCCAAGCCACTTAACCAGAGGCTGCCGATATGGGTTACCACGTCTTGACCTAGTCTCCTTTACGTCAAGTACTTCTTGAATGACATTAGATTGTTCGGTAGTTAGCTCCCCTTGCGCAGATCATTTCTTCACTAGATGTTCTAGCAGCATCATCCCCATCGAAACCATAAAAGCATACAAGTCGGAAATATTGAAAATGGGGTGACTTGTAGATCATCGAGTAACTCAAGAACATAAGCGTTAGAGCCGATCTTCTTGATTATCTTATAAGGACCCATCTTCCTTGAGGTTAACTTGTGATTTTTACCTCGTGGGAACCTTTCCTTCGCATGAACACCATGACCATATCACCCTCCTGAAATTCCTTATGCTTACGACTAGCATTGGCAACGTTCATATAACCTTCATTGCTCTTGATAATGGTTTGCTCTCACTTCTTGATGTATACTCTTTACGTGGTCAGCAAAGTCTCACCTTCATGGCTAACCTGCGCACCCAATGGAAGTGGTACAAGGTCGACAACATCTTTGTGGATGGTAGCCATAAAGCGACTTCAAATGGTGTTCGTTTAGTCGCACGACTAATCAATTGTTGTATGCAAACTCGGCTTGAGATAAAATCTGATCCCAGCTCGACATGATCTCCTACTAAAGTTCTTAGTAAATTTCCCAAACTCCTGTTTACTACTTGCCGGCCATCGGTTTGTGGATGGGCGGTGGTAGAATAACGTAAATCAGTTCCAAATTTCTTCCATAAAGTCCTCCAAAAGTGTCCAAGAAATTTGACATCTCGATCGACACAATAGAAGATGGAATTCCATGTAGACGCACTACCTCGTTGAAAAAAGGAAGCAATATTAGAAGCGTCGGCGATTTTAGAGCGAGGGGAATAAAGTGAGCCATCTTAGAGAATCTATCCACCACAACGAAGATAGAATCGTGTTGTACGAAATTTGTCTTTGGCAATCCTAGCACGAAATCCATCTTGAGGTGTACCCAAGGAGAGTCTGGAACCGGCAATGGAGTATACAATCAGGTATTTTGGGGGTGTCCTTTGCGAATTGGCATATTCGACACCTTTTCACTAATCTGTCAACATCCTTGTTCATAGAAGGCCAATAAAAACGACTCCTTACTGACTTCTAGAGTCTTGTCCGTCCCCAATGACTGCTAATCCTCCACCGTGAAGTTCCTAATGATTTTTCTCTTAAAGAGCTAGTAGGAATACACGGTTTGGTGCCTGAAAAGATAACCATCTTGGATTACAAAGGTAAACCTGGAGTTAAAGAGGATGAATTCAAGCTGTTGCACTATTGAACTAAAATTTGGGTCAGTTGTAT
Organism: Papaver armeniacum; assembly: GCA_023531295.1. Lineage (NCBI taxonomy): Eukaryota > Viridiplantae > Streptophyta > Magnoliopsida > Ranunculales > Papaveraceae > Papaver > Papaver armeniacum. The sequence continues at coordinate 54,191 of JAJJWW010004999.1, forward strand.
ATTGACCTCTAATCTCTTCAAAACCAACTACTGAGCTTGCATCGCGTCACCAATACATGTCGGCGACTAAGAGCATCGACCACCTTGTTTGTTACACCAAATTTGTGTTTCAAGGAAAAAGTGAACTCTTGAAGATAGTCAGTCCATTTTGCATGTCGAGGCTTCAATTTCTTTTGGGTTTGCAAATAACGCAAAGCTTCATGATCCGAATAAACGACAAAATCTTTATGGACAAGATAATGTCTCCAATGTTGTAAGGCACGAACTAGGGCATAGAACTCCGGATCGTAGGTTGAGTATTTCCTTTTGGCTTCTAGGTTTCTCGGCGGAAGCACGCTACTGAATAACGCTTTCTTGGGTCAAAACAGCACCAATCCCAATATTAGAAGCATCACATTCCACTACAAAAAAGCTTCTCAAAGTCGGGCGTAACTAATCTGGAGCAGGTCATCAACTTCTTAATCTTCTCAAATGCAAGCGATGCATCCTTCGTCCATCGGAAAATTGTTCCTTTAAGACATTCGGTTATGGGGCTCATAATAGCACTAAACCTCTTATAAACCTCACGTAAAAATGTAGCCAATCCGTGGAAGCTACGTATCTCGGTGATAGATTGTGGAACAGGCCGAGTCCACAATTGCCTTCACCTTTACAGGGATCGGCCTTTAAACCATTAGGTGATACAATAAATCCCAGGAATTCTACTTCTTGGCAAAAATGAGCATTTCTTAAGGTTAGTACAATGTTTCTTTCAGCACTTCATCAATCATTTATAAGATGGATTAAGTGTTCTTCCTTTGTATGACTATACACCAAGATATCATCAAAGTAAACCACAATAAACAGAACCAATGAAAGGACGTAATACCTCTGTCATCACGCGCATGAATGTACTAGGAGCGTTAGAAAGGCCGAAAGGCATCACAAGCCATTCATAGAGGCCATCGGTGTTTTAAATGCCGTTTTCCACTCATCTCCCGCACGTATACGTATTTGATGATATCCACTTCGTAAGTCCGACGAGAAAACCTTAGCACCAGCTAGCATGTCTAACATATCCTCTAATCTAGGAATTGGGGTGTACTTTATGGTAATCTTGTTGATTGCTCGGCTATCAATACACATTCGCCAAGTACCATCTTTCTTGGGTGTTAATAAAGTGGTACCGCACATGGGCTTTTGCTCTCCATTATTAATCCCTTATGCAATAACTCTTCAACATGTCTGTGAATCTCTAATCGATGTGCAGGAGGCATTCGATATGCTTGCCAAGTTAGGTAAAGCGACTCCCGGCAGCAAGTCAATACCGTGTTGTATGTCCCTCATAGGTGGCAACACATTAGGTAGCTCGGAGGTACAAGTTCTCGAAATGTTTCAATAATTGACAACTTCGAAGGTTGTTCCTTCTTTGTCCAGCGCATCATTGGATGCGGGTTTACACATCAATGCATAAATAACTTTAGGTTTTCTTGCACTCATCTTAAATCTGTTTACAAGTCGATAAACTTGTTGACTGTCTCTTCTCTTCTTTTTCTTCCTTGCAAATCTTCTTCTTTCATAGGATGCAACGTCATCTTCTTTCCATTACACACAAAGCGCAGTAAGTATTAGCTTCGGTCAAGTCGTCATCTTCTTATCATACAACCGAGTCTACCCAACAATATATGACAAGCATCCATAGGAGCAACATCACACCACACTTCATCTTCAAAATTGCTTAGATAGAAAACTTTACTAGGCACCTTTTCGTGATTGGTACCGCATTACCTTTCTTAAACCAAGCAATCTTATATGGATGAGGATGTTTCTTGGTTAACAAACTTAATTTGTCTCTGACTTCTTGAGATACTATATTCTCACAACTTCCTCCATCTAGAATTAATTTGCAAACCTTACCTTCACAGAAAACTGTGTGCGGAAGATACTCTTCCGAGCGCCCAATCTTCCTTCTCGTCTTCAACTCCGGGCATGTAAAATTGCGGACAACTAGATTTTACTTTATTACGGTAGTAAGTCTTCATCTTCCCTGTCGAGAATCATCATGTTTTGTTTTTCAGATATGTCTTCATCATTATCACCTTCCACAAAGTTAACTCGTTTATCCAAGGCAATTGTATGACATATGATTATCTCCTCCACAAGTATAGCACTTCATATCGGAACGATTATTGATCTTGCGAGCACCGCTTGTAGCTTGAGTGATTCTTTGATGATGTAGCTTGAGTAGTTGTTGTTTTCCATGCCAATGAGATGATTTCGGAGTAGTTTTATTCCATTTGGATCCCATCCGACTAGAACTACGACTCTTCAATTGACGACTCACCCTTTCTTAGCTTTCAAAGCACATTGATAAGCATCTTCTAAGTTGGTAACTCTTAGCAAACCAAACTCTTCCCGAATGGTTATGTTCAAACCCATAATATACCTTTGCGGTGAGTTGCTTGGCGTTTCATTCAAACCAACTCTTAAAGACAAGTTATAAAACTCGATTGTGTATTCTTCGACACGAGATCTTGGCGCGAAAGTTATGAAACTTTTCGTACAACGTCACCAAGTAATCAGTGGAAGGAATTGTTTCATAACTTTTGTTTCATATGATCCCATGTACGGATCTTCGCTTTTCCTTGCCTTGTACGTTGTTCCTCCGACTTTTTCCACCACTTGTAAAGCCATTCCCTTCGGTTTCAATTTCACGAACAACACTTTACGAGCTTGACTGTTGGCTTCCATTCAAAATAATTCTCGATGCTAGCCTCCCAATCCGTAAAATCACCGCATGCATCCTCCTATCCATATCACTCACTTGACTTTCACCCTCCGGAATTTAAGTCAAGAGCTTTAATCAACCTATTTTCCAATCTGCCTTGTTGTGGAACATGAACAGCACGATTTGCATCTTCATTGCGTTCATCTTCTTTCGATAAACCTTAGGTGAATCCAAGGGTTGCGTCGGCCCTCTCTTCTCTCCATACGGCTTCAACACGTTCTCGTGGCTCTAGGTTTTGCTCTAGGGTTTGCAACCGCTGAGCCATACCTTCCATCGGGGTTCGAACTCGTTAAAATCAATGTTTCCACTCTACCTCTACCTCTACCTCTAACTCTAAGTCTTCCACATAGTAGTTAGCTAGGGTTTGCTTGTCTATTTGGTTTCTAGCGCCAATTAATGCAAAACTAGAAATCGAGATCACTAAGCTAGGGAGAATAAACAAAGATAACTGAAGTTGAATACATGACCTGATAGCTAAGAAACATGCAGATAAATAGAGTTTAGGGTTGAAAACCTAACTCTTTTAATATAATCAATAGATTATAAACTAGGAAAATTATAATAAAGTGCCCATTCTAAGAGACTCAATAGCTTTATTTATACTAGAACGCAGAGAAACATAAGTGAAATCCTAGTCTAAAAACAAACTTCTAAAAATAACAATAACTTGCAAATCACTCCTAAACTAAAGAACGTTCTAGAAAATAACTTATGCTCCTGCATCAAAATATATGAAGGATGATGATGTGGATTTCGATGTATAATGATTGGTGTTATTAATGTCTCCCATTTTCTCTTCTTCCAATGCACAAGGATTGGGTGAGGGATGTGTCCTTGGCAATGTTGGGTGATGGTATTGCAAGTGCTTCACAGATGGAACCGTTATTATACGAACATTTATTTGCGATAGGAGTTCAGTATGCAAATGTAAAATTTTTAATTGTAATGCTCATGTTGAGAATTTCGTAGTCTCTTCCGGTAATATTTTAGTCGTGGTCGATGGTAACAACAATGTTATATTGTGGAAAGAAAGCGATTGATAGAGAATGGCGCATGAGGTGACAATGTAGCGCTAATTCGAGCATTACACAATCAAATTCTCTTGTTAGCTTTATTATATATCTTATGCTTTGGTTTTGTGTTTTCTTCCTCTTACCTTGTGTAATTTATGTAGGGTCTTACGGAACTGAGGTTGTTGATGAGCTAATTGCATTCTCTGTCATTCTGAGGCAACACCTCTCGGTCGAGCCGAGTTTGTGATGACGATGTTTATCACTAACACTTGGACACCTAACACCGCATGCGTGAATATAAGCTCCCTCTTTCTTAAATAAGTTTGTAGAGGAGGTTTGGATACTGATTTTAAATTGCTTGGAAAAAAATTGATAATCTTTTTAAGGTTTATCATGTACCGGGCTTGAAAAGGGAATTATTGAATCAGTAGTTTAAGGGCCAAAGCAGATTAGTAATCTTGCATTGAGCAGTGTTGCAACTTGCATTGCAGTTCTAATAGCCCTTGGTTACTCTTTGACAGATTTGCTATGTTTGGTTGGTTCGATTTTTAGGTGCAAAACCCTTCCAGGGCAGGTCTTAGAAGTTGAGTTTGAGGACTCGATTAGAACTGCTCCGGCTAAAATGTTGACAATTCTTTATTACATTCCATTTTACTTGGTATAATCTCTCGTAAGTAAGAGCCATTGTGACTGTTCGAATCTTATTTTATCATCCGCTGGGCTTGCAGAGTCCCACTGAAGGTCTGAGAGGAATGCCAAACTTTTACACACTCGATACCCAGTTTTAAGAATTTAATATTCAAAATATGTTATAAACTATTGTAAAAGATAGAAAAAGCAGAGAGAGAGAAGAAGATTCTTATTAATCGTATATAACGATAAGGAGAGAATACAATCTCTATTTATATAGGCTAGACACAAGGAGCATCCAGATAATAAGCGAGTTACCACTGAATTATTAGCGTTTATAACACTCCCCAGATGACCAATGTATCTAAGTCACGAAAATATATCAGGAAAATCAAAGAGAGCAAAACACTAGAAATGTGTGAGACTCAAAAACGAGTGTTGGTTACTCGCATATCTTTGCCCTCATTAAAACCTTGACAAGTAAACCAGTGGGACAAACCTTGCGAAGGGAAAAAGTATAAGCGCGTTTAAGTCTGAATGATGCTCCCCGATGGATACTGGCGAAATCTTGGCCTACGAAATCTTTAAGTCAGCGCATTCCAATTTTGTGAACTAATTTCTTGAATGTAGAAGTTCGTAATGCCTTAGTGAAGAGGTCTGCTAGATTGTGATTTGAATGTACTTGTTGGATATCAATCACACCATAATTTTGTAGATCATGTGAGAGAAAAAGAGCAGATTGATGTGCTTCTATTCGATCACCTTTGATAAATCCTTCGCTGGTTAGTCTTACGATGCAAGCGGTGTTGTCTTCATATAATATTGTTGGTGAATCTTTAGTTGAAGGAAGTCCACATGATTTCTTGAATATGATGTATTAGTGACCTTAACCTAGGAACACTCTCACGGCTTGCTTCATGGATTGCTATTAGTTGGAATGATTTGTAGATGTAGATGAAATTGTTTGCTTCACTCGACCTCCAGATATCGCAGTATGTCTCCATAAGTAAACAAATACCCGGTTTGTGATGCGTCCTTTGTGTGGATCCACGAAAGATAACCACGCATCGCATACCAGATTAGTTTTGACTTAGATTCATAAAGGTAAAATAAACCCTAAATCAATAGTGCCACTAAGATAGCGTAATAAGTGCTTGACTCCCATTCCGGTGTCTTGCAGTTGGAGCGAGTAGTCTATGCTAGCAGTTAGCCTGAAAAAACAATATATAGACCTTGTGCAATTTGCAAGATACATAAGAGCACCAATTGCACTTAGATATGGCACTCAGGACCAAGAAGTTCTTCACCATCTTCTTTAGGTCGAAATAGATCTTTATTCACGTCAAGTGATCTCACAACCATAGGGAACCTCGGTGGATGTGCTTTGTCCATATAAAATCCTTTTAAGACTTTTTACGTATAAGTAGATTGATGGACAAATATCCCATTTGAACATGCTCAATTTGTAAACCAAGACAATACTTAGTTTTACCAAGATCTTTGCATCTCAAATTCATTACGAAGTAGCGGCCCTGTTTGTTGAGTTCTTTTAAAGTTCCAACAAGATTTAGATCATCAGCATTATCTCGCGATGATAGCAAACCCAGGTGGTTTCTTAATGAGCAAGCTATGGACAAATAGCATTGTCGGTATATCCCTCTTTCAATAAATATTCACTGGCGATTATGCTCACATTCTTCCCAGTTGCTTTAGTCCATATAGAACTCTTTAGAGTTTTATTGAGTATACACTACGATCTTTGGACTTGTAGCGCATATCTGAAATCCTCGGGAAGTTTCCTATAAATGTCACTATCAAGTGACCCATGAAGATAAGCGTAACTACCATCCATAAGGACGCATTTCAAGCTTTACGGAAAGCTGCACAAACTAATAAGAAGGCATCCATCAGCTGGAGAATAAGTTTCTTGATAATCAATACCGGTCTTTGTGAAAAACCTTGTGCAGCGAGTCGAGCTTTATATCTCACAATTTTTATTTTTCTCGTTACGTTTTACATTCGAATACCCATTTGATATCCAAGCGACTTTTACATTTTCGGGAGTTACAACAACGAGGACCAAGGACTCCACGTTTCACTAATAGAGTTGTACTCGCTTGATTTGCAACCTCCCACTTAGGCCAATCTTTTCTCTGACTGACATTCTTGATAGGCGTATGGTTGAGGATCATCAATATTTTCAATGACATCAAGCAACTCGTAAAAGCAAATTTACTATCGGGAATCAATTGTATTCTATCCTGAGCTTTGTCTTGTACCAACATAGTTTATAGAGATCTCATTGTTTTGAGGTACATGTGCCTCTTCGGGTGCAACTTGTGTCGAGTATTTGATTGATCAATCAATGTTTTGAGTGAATGGCTTTTTTTTGGAATGCCAACTCACTGATCTCTTTTTCCAGCGGAACTAAATCCTTTGCACCAAGAGGTCTTCCACGCTTGAGCGTATCGTGGGCCCGATTATCATGATGTCCTTCCGGGATACCTACTCTTGCAGGGAGTATTTGCAGCGAGTATGAGTGATTTGCCTTACTCTGTATCGGTAAATACATCGGGCATTTGGTTTGCAATATTTTGCAAATGTATGATTCTTTGAACCTCGAGTTCACATTGTTTTGTACAAAGGATCAAAGTGGGCTAATGATGGTGTATTCCATGAAATTTACACAGCGTTCCTCAGGTTTTGGCTTATCTCCCTAACGACGGGAAATTTGATTCATCAAATTAGCGATCAACAAATCTTGCTTTAAGAACATCTCTGTTTGAGGTTCAAATACTGAATGATAGATGGAGAGTCATAGCCGACATATATCGCCGAGTATCACGTTGAGGACCCATTTTCTCTCTCGTGGTGGAGCAATGGGAACATGCACGACACAACCAAATATTCGAAGATGAGATATATTTGGTTGATGCCC
>JAJJWW010005000.1:0-125000 GCA_023531295.1 Papaver armeniacum
CGGTGATAGAATAGCAACTACAGCAAAGATCGTGGAATGAAATGATAACATCATGAGGGAGACAAAGAGAAGAAAGAAAATTTTGAAGAGGAAAGGAAGAGAAGAAAAGGTTATTTTTTCTCTGTGAATCAATAAATAGATTTAAAGAGATGACCAGGTTATGAACAAGAGTTTGAGTAGGTAAAAAGAAGAAGAATCGACACGTGTAAATGAATAAACCCGAATTTCTGATAATTGTCGGCAAAGCAAAATTTGAAAAGACAAACACATGCGATATTTCAGGATGAGGATTTCTCATATCGCTCACTTCATAGAGTAAGCGAAATGAGAAGAGGAAAAATGTAGGAATGAAATATCGCACAAGTAATAAGTATGCGAAGTGAGGACTATCTAATGTAAGCGGGGACTATCGCACATAGTATAATCAAGGTGACGCATCTTGGATGACGCCGCCAAAGTCACGAGTATAGTGTGATGGTCTATGCGAAGTATAAACTGAGCGAGAATGAGTAAGTGTATATGAGCGAATGTAACGCACAATGATTCCGAAAATAGTGGATCTCTTAGCTGTCATCCACTATGTAGAACCCTATATAAGGGGAAAGAGTTATCACACCAGGGGATCTTTTAGTGTGTGTTAGGCTTGGTTTGGTAATGCTTTTATTTTCTCAAAAGCACTTTCAAAAGCTATTTATGTCAATAATTTTTGAAATTAGTGTTTGGTAAAAAAAAAAATCAAAATGCTTTTTATTGAAAGCACTTCCCAAATTCCTAAATTTTTAAAAGCTAGGGAGGAGGAGCTTTTAAAACTACAAAAGCATAAGCTGTGGCCCCACCTAAATTTAATGATTGATTAACTTTTTTATCCCTCCTTTATTTTATAAATGACAAAAGTTACCCCTTAAATTTATATACAATCAATTTTTTTTTATTATTTCTTATATCGCATTCTTTAATTTTTTTTATTTTTTTTAATTTTTCAAACTATTTTATATACCATTTCATTTAATTTGTTAACAATATAACTAAAAAAATATTAAATAATTAAATAATTTTAGTTTCATTTTTTGTTTGAAATATACATATATATATATATATATATAAGTATTTAAGTAAAATAATTTTTTAACAATCAGAATAATAGTGGTAATTAGTATGAATATTAATATTATATAGTAAAATAATTAATTATATTTAAACCCATAAAATTGAATAAACCTACCATTAGAGATATGTCTGTTTTTGTCATTTGCTACAACAACTATGGTTGAATCAAATTTTACCAAACACACTTTGATTGCTTTTTAATCGCCTTCAACTTTAATTAATATTTTACCAAACGTCTAACTGCTTTTTTTTCTCAAAGAAAGACAAAGAACGCATGAGAAAAGTGTCTTTTACAAAAGTTTCGCAAAGAATACCAAACTAAGCCTTAGACAAGAAACTATGAGAGAGAAAGTTTATTTGGAGAGCAAGTTAAGTCATTGTAATATCTTGTAACCAACTTGAATCTTAATAATCAATAAAGAATTCTATTATGATCACTTAGATCCTCGTTTAGATATATTGGGATGTGGTTGTAGGATTTCCTGCAACTACAAGTGTGCGGTACAAAAACCGTATTAGTTTTGGACTAGAACAGATCCGATGAATGCTTGAGATTTATAAGTTCTCTAGTTCTACCAGAGGAGAGGAAAGAGGCCCGCGGTTTTTTAATCAATTCTCTCGTTTCTGTGTTTTTGCGGTTTCTTCATTTGCTTGCGCTGAATATTAAGTAATTATTGAATTCCCAAGGCAAAATAGGTTGGTGAAAGACCTCTCGACAAAGTCTGCAGTGTGGTTTCTGCATCTCATTATATGACGCGTGCAACCTGCACATTGAACCACCTTACAAAAGTTTAGTTTAGCACTGGTCTTGGAATGCAATCAGTCCTAAAATTGACCTCCCTATACACATTGAGAAGGTTCTGGAAGAACTCTAGACATAACAACCTTCATAGTCAAGCTAGTTTACGATTGTAACATTTTTTTTTGTGAGATCACAGTGGTTAAACTTTTTTTTTTTTTTGATTACCTAGACTAGTGGTCCCTAGACTAGTGGTCCCTAGACTACATCCAAACTCCTTAATTTGGAGTGGATTGTGACAATTACAGGGTTCGAACCCCTACCTCCGAAGTGGGAGGGAGTATACCAACCATCGCCCGTGGTTAAACTTGAGAAGACGCAATTAAGTCAGTGGATTGTCCCAGTTTCATGTAATGAAGTGGCTACTAATTATAGAAAATCATTTTTTTTTTATACGCGAAAGCCAGACCCAGACCCCTACCCGAACCCACCCAGTTGGATTGGCCCCACTGCCAGACCCAACACCGCTCAACCCACTATACAACTAATCTACTACAAACTTTTACGGTGGCGGGGATTGAACCCCTGACTTTCTCTTACTGGAGTTGATGGGATACCACTAGGGCTGCCCATGGTTCGGTTTGGTTTGGTTCTCTGCCAAACCCAAGGACCAAACCAATATCTCTTATAAGAAACCAAAAACCAAACCAGGCCATGCTCGGTTTAAAATATTAGAAACTAGAACCGTCCCACAAGTTTTTTTGGATTTTCTGGGATTTTTGGTTTTTTTAATAGACTTTCATTTTTAAATCACAAATCAAAATTGTAAACCAAATCATCAAAATTAGATATATTTTGAACTATAATTTCTTTATTTATTGGTATACTCATTAAATCATATATATTATACATATATAATTCAACATTAGATACATTTTTAACTATATTTGCTTTATTTATGGATATACTCATTGAAGTGAATATATATTATACTATGATGGAAAGTTCGCTACATATTATTATGGTTTTTCTAGGTTTTTTTGGTTCTTAATCTCGGTTTCTTTTTTGGTTTGTTTTTTTTTTTTGGATTTTTGGTTCTTTTGTTACATCAAACCAAAACCAACCCCCTAAAATCGGTTTTCTCAGTTTTTAGATTTTTCGGTCTCTGATTTTTTGGATTTTTTTGTCGGTTTGGACCAGTTCGGTTCGGGTAGAAAACCGAACCATGGGCAGCCCTAGATACCACTGAGCCATGCTCTTGGACCCTTATATAGAAAATAATTGATACTAACTTTTTTTGAAAACGCTTGAAAGTAATTAGATGCGTTTTTCTGTTTAGCTTTCAGCTGCTTCAGTGTTGTTATTGACTTTTTTAAGCTTCGTTTTCATTAGAAGAGTTTTTAACAACCACGAAATGTTGTCTTAGCCCAAACGGTAGAGCACGTGGTTTTTAGCCATGAAATTGTTGACTTGGGTTTTGTGAGAAAGTTTCTTTTTTGACCAAAAAAAACCCAAGTCAACAATTCCATGGCTATTTGAGCGAAATTTTGTGTTTTCATCTTGTTTTTGATTGAAAATTTCTGTTATCGCAACTAGTGATAAATGCGATTTTCGTTGGAAGTTATAAGTAGAAGTTAAAAATTGCAATTATCACACGTCACTTAACTTTGAAAAGGCTACAAATCCTTCATCAAGTAAACAGTTAGTTACATCGTTTAAACAAAATTAAAGACTATAAGTTCGATTGCGTTTGAACAATTACTCCCTCTGGTCATAGATGCAGTACCAAATCCTTTTCATACAAATCTATTTACAGTATAGAATGGTAATAATTCTTCGGAAATAATGTAGTGTTTAGAACACCCAGTGCTGCAAATTTTCCTCATTTAATTGATTTTATAAGTTGATTTTACTTGTGTGATCTTCTCGATGCCCCTGAGATGGAATCGAGGTTTGGATTTTACAATGTATATCAAGCAAAAGGAGCTTGTTTCTATGCACAATATATGGAACTAAATGTGAAATCGATTGAAACTCTCTTTCTATATACTCGTTTGCGATCATATGGTACAGAACTCCCCGTCTGGAGCTGTTATTTACGTGCTGTGAGCTAGAATGGAATCCATCCCTGTTAATTGTATAAATTGGAAGTGTTAAGTAAGTTAAGATAAGTTATGTGAGTAGATCAGTAATGGATATGGGTTAAGTCTGATAGATATTCGTACCTTGATCAGTCCGGTTTCTGTACCACATATAACAACGTCATTTGCTGTGAGTAGACTCGTTATTCTGCTGCCTGCTGATAACCTTCCTACTTTTTGTTGTGTCCCTCTTAACCATATCTGCTTACAGGAACATTGAATTTGACAGACCGTTAGGAGCTGGGGGTACTAAGTGCAGCCGGTCTAGTGTAGGTAAGACCATAATGCATTACCTGAAGGATGCTTGGAGACGAGCTGCAGGTCAAGTATATGAAGTCCTCAACAACTCCCATTATCTTCACCTTTTCTCCTTTCCCGACTGCTATGGACATCTGGGGTTCAATTTGTCTTCTCCATTCCTGGACAATTCAGAACCATCACGTAGACGTACAAAAATTATGGGCAGTACAAGTAAATATTATAGTCGGAATAGTTAAAACATAACACCTTCAAAGTTTTTCAAGTGGGAGGTTCATACTTCATATGCGATCCAACTTAATATCTAAAATAAAGTCATGATGTTCTCATACTTAGCTCTAACTTTAGTGCATACCTTAAAGTTTGAACCTTCAACTATGGAACTTGCAACATAAAGCCAGTCTCGATAAACAACCACTGAATTTGCTGGCTTCTTTTGCTTGAGCCATCTCTTTGCCGGAGATTTAAGTTCTCGATGTTGATCATTTGGTACATCCACTTCCTAAACAGAAATGTTAAACATGAGGTTAACAACATTTATGTTCTGTAAGGTGCAAGTTTTCGTGAAGGAGCAGATTTGAAAACCAACCTGGATAGATGAATCTTTGCATCCCAGGTAAAGTTTTCTCTGATTTACGGTTAAGCATTTCACTTGTTTACTCTTGCAAATAACTTTGGCAGTTCTGGACTCGTCAAACACCTGAAACAAGGTTTTCACACCTTTCCTTACTTTTTAAGTGATCGTCTCAAACTAATTGTGTTGATGTTGGTATTGCTACTGAGGATTACCTTTAGTCCTCGACTCTCAGTAATTAGAAAGATCTGCTGACCGCATGTCTCGATTTTGTGGATTGGTTCTGTTGTACTAATTACTTCCATGCATTCCACTTTCTGGTTGACCATCTTCCATACCTGTATATAGAAAGAACAAAATTACTTCAGACGTATCCTAAGAGATTCTTCTGATTCATGACTTAACAAAGACAACAATCTTTTACCCTGATAGTTTTATCACTGGATCCACTTAAAAGACTGCCTTCAGGTTCAAAAAGTGCAAAGCATGTCACTTCTTTGTGGTGCTCTTTGACATCCCATACAAGTTTGGCCCGTTGTTTATTGATATCCCATACCTACATATTGTAATTTAAATTAGATGTTAAGATGATTCAGTATTAACTCTCTTTAGTGGTTTTGGGCACTTCAGATCCTGACAACCTTCCCATGTGTGTTAGGAATGAGCGATTGTGATTAAACTGTTGTGTAGCTAAGCGTATACTGGCCAAAATAGTGGTTTGAAACTCGTGTGTACAGCTTGTACTAGCGTATACCATACCTTTATTGAGCCATTTGAGTGTCCACTGTAAAGTTGTCCTTTGTAGTAGATGAGAGCGTTAACAGCTTCATTGCAGTTCTGACCCATCTCCAGAACTTGTGTGTGGACACAAGAAATGCGCTGCACTTGTCATGCAATTCATTTGGAAGTCAATAAGCGAATAACTGTAATCATAAATTTTGGAGATGAGGAGTGCTAAAGTGAATCCAAAGGTGACAAAAAACAATGAAGATAGTAGTATATAGACTTACCGATTTAGTTTGAAGGAAATAATCAGTTACGTTTAGTAATTCCTCTGCCATCCATGAAATGTTTGAAAGACGCCTTAGCGACTCTCTCACTCCCTCCGAAAACGGAATCAGTTTTTGCATGCCTACTCAATTTCCATACCTTAATGCATGCAATTGAGTAAAACGAATGAATAATCAGTTGTTTTAGAGTAAGCATGTTACCTTTGCCAGAAGCATAATTATAGACACATAAACATGCTAGTAGTCTCTCTTCCAGATCTGAACCAGGATGCAGAAACTTCTCTATTCCACTTAGTAAAATTTCACAGGCAGTGTATCTGAGTTTTTGGGGAGTCTTCGCGGCAATTTCACAGCCAATCCATGCAATAGCTATGAGACAGTCTCTTGAGACACTCTTTATCTTGCTGCTTAGTCCCTTCTCCAATGCTCGGAATAAAGGTTCCCCTTTTGTAATGATACTTCTTGCAATCTTTCTGCTCCATTCATCTATGCTAGTGTCCTGCAAGATTATGAGTCCATTAACTTCCTCTGACATATAACTATTATTTTCTCATAGTTTTACATGTGTATGCTCACCTCTAGGATTTGTTCTGACCAATCAAAGTTTCTTATCATATTCTTGTGATGGAATGATTTTAAACCTGCTTTTGTTACCAACCGTGCCACTGTATAGGGTTCTCCTGTCCAAGCATAGGTCCCTCCAAGATTTGATAGTATATTAGCTGATAGCATTTGCGTGTTAGAGCTTTCTTCAGATGTAATCGACCCAAGGACAACCTCCATAGCCGCTTCCCTGAATATGCTCTTGTCTGATGAGTCTTCCTACAAAATGTGAAATGTTAGTGTAATGCTAATTTATTCTATGGATAGAAATGATCATAATAGGTGAATATGATTTCTTATATCCACTTTCTACTAAAAAAAAAATAAAAAAAAAATCATATTGATTATACCAGCATATCTAATTGAAGCAAGAGGTTTGCAGCCATGAGCCTGTACTCGGGTTCTGACTGTTGGATGCATGACATCAGTATGTTCATAGTGTTGATGCTGTCTGGTTGGCGCATCTGATTCAATAGACTTATCGCTGATGACCTGATACAATAGCATATCAGTTCACTTCACACTGCATGCTGGACACTTGCTTCCTACCCATTCCTTTAGGTGATTGTGTTTATGCTTTTTTATCTGTACCCATTTATATTCAAGTACTAAGCAAATTATAAGAAAACCGTGTAAAAGTAGTTGACATACCTTGGTATGCAAAGGATCTCATGAAAAAATTGAAGTGCAGCGCATTCTGCTCGTTTGTCTCGGCTTCTTAGTAGATGTACAAACGGATCCATATGAGTACAGTTTGATACTAAACTTCTACATTTTCCATCAAACCGCATGCATTTTACTAAAACAGCTGCCAAAGAACTGAGCTCTTTGATATTACTATATCTTGCCACATGCGCAAGTTCAGAAAGAACCTGACTTGAACTGATTGCAGCCAAATGGATGTTATTTGTGGCACTATCAAAGGAAGTTACAAGCACTTCAATCATCAGTAATGCTGCTTCACGAGGTGTTAGTGCAGGTTGCATGAAGTCATCTTTATAGCTGCTCGAATTGCAAGCCACCTTAAGTAATTGGGGTAATAGCTCAAAACCTTTTATTTCTTTAGGCGAGGGGCTTATCAAATAGATTAGAGTAGCTGCATCATGCACATTACATTTTAGGGCAGTTACCAAATTGCACAATCGTAATCCCTTTCTCTTGATATCCTCTATTACAGTTTTGTTCTCTGCTATCATAGTTAAGAGAACAGAAACTACGACCCGGATGACTCTTTCTTCTTTGGAAGTCGAAATGATATTCAACAATTGATCAAGAGTTGCATTCCTCAGCTGTTCAAATTTCACTTCAGCTTCCTGCATGGTTGTAAGTTCTACACTGTCATCATCTTCTTCACATTTTCAATTTTATCTGACAAGCATAATGTGGAAACTCTCTTCTCAGATATCCACTGTATTTCCATCTGCACTTCCTTTCCAGGATGTAAACTTACTGCATCAATACTTTCCCTGGTGTTTGACTCTTGCTTGTGCCTTGCAGAATTCTTCAGGTCACCCACATGTGTAAGTGTCTTGCCCTTGAGTGCTTTAGATTGTAAGTGATCGAAGAGTCTAAAACTATGATGTTCTGATATCTTTAGAGTTTCTCTTCCTTCACCATGCAAATTGTAAAAGGAATTGGAATCCATCTTTTTCAGTTCTGATATAGATAAGTTTATATCGCTGACAGAACTAAGACTTGTGCTAGAAAACATATAACTTGAATACCCTTCACAGGCATCTTCAAGCATTGAACACCGGGAAGCTTCTTCTGAAGCTTTACCAGTACACGCTGGGCTTGAAACTGAGCAAGTTGCTTGCACCTCCCTGTGTAGGTTAACTCAATTTAACTAACAAATGATGCAGATACACATTTGAAACACTACTTTTAAATTAGGAAAAGATGTTAGACTCAGATTTTGATTAGGAATGGAACTATACGACATTACCAATCAGTGGTTTCTGATTGTGTGTCGTCCTCCTCTTCTTTAATATCATCCAACTCTGCCTGGAACAGTAAGAATAGCCAGGAATTAGTGAGAAAGTCAGTTTGTTTCACTACATATCTACTCTGACATTTTTTAGAAGTTCGAACCTTACCTCTGATGCATCTCCTTCTTCGGGGAAATCATTAAGTGAATGAATGGAGCTTGATGACTGAGACTCCTCCAACATATCCTGAATGTTTTTTATTTGTAAGCTCCTTTCTGTGTCTCTGTTGTAAATTTCATCCCGATTTACAGAAATAGTCCTCGCAGAATCTTCGTGTGGAGAGCTTGTTTGCTTTGCAGTCAGTGTTGAAGCTCTGGCCGTATCTGTCGTTTCATCAATTATGTGTTCGTGGTGATGAGGTGGATGAAGCTGTGTCCCCTGCACCATTTTTTGATCTAAATAAGCTTTAAAAACATAGAACTTGTTGTCACATAAAAAGTGCATTTCTGCAATTCTACTAGACTGAGTGGGCAGGCTGCTTTCTAACAACCCTCTAACCTCTTGAAGTTATGTCTGATTTTGGTGTTACATCAGCACATTATTTTTTGAGAACAGAAATAGACATGTTGGCGTGTTGGCGTGTTGCTTACATTGTGAGACTTCGTCCAGCAATTTCCATCTTCAGCCAAGTTGGAATGTTTAGATCTGGTGCTGTTTATAGGAATGCTAGAAATTTCCTTGCACGGTGATTGGTGGTGAGCTCCTGCAGGACTGTCAGAATACAACTAGAATTCTCAATTAAGCGGAAATACTGTTGGAGTACTAGTTCTGTGTACTGTTACATTGATACATACTATTGCAATTTGATTGAACCCAAGAGTATATCTAGATACCACAACTTAATATCTGCGCGAAGAGAGGAGAAAATTTACTTGAAAGTTTGTGGTTCATCTCCCAGGGAAGGAGCAAGCTGGTGGTTCCGGCGCAACTGAGTACTCTCTCCGTATGAGATGATCTGATAATACATCAACCAGCTTTTGTATCTTCTCGCCTGTTGTTTCATCATCTCATCTACTCCCTCACTAGAGAAGTTATCTAATTCCAAACCTCTCAATTCACTTCTTGCTCGATTCTCACTCGTATACTGAGGATGGAAGATACTTTCACAGATTTCAGGGATAAATTCCATTCTAACAAGCCGTGGGCAGACTAGCAGAGCTTGAAGAAAGTGCAATGTTGTCTGCCACTCATCCTTCTGGAGATTCCGAACTAGAGATAGATAAAAATAAGAAGAGCAAATTAAGAAGCGATTTCGTATCCCAGCGGTTCTGCCACGCTCACTAAGCAGCGCCGGAACCTGAAGCATTTTCTCAGTACTCTTCAGCCTGGTACTACTCTCCTCTGAATTTTTGGACTGAATTGCAGACTCCAGGTTCAGAATACCCCAGTAAAGATTTGACAAGATTGAATGTTCAGAGAACTCAAAGTACTCTTGCTTTTTAATCTTCAATTTCGAGGTACATCTCAGCTGCAGACGCTTCCTTGCTTGTGGGTCTTCAATAAATCCCACAACATGTTGATTGATTGTATCGACAAGTGTCCGTATTGTTTCGAAATTCAATCTTTCGTGATTATGAGCAGTAGTACTAGCAGTACCAGTACCAGAAGAGGATGATACTGTAGCCATTGAAGTATGAGACATTTTAGTTTCATCCGTCTGCAAAGAGAGAATGAATGGTTGGAAAGGATAGAAAAATGAGACTAGGTGTTGCAGTGATTGAAGATGGAATAGAACATGTTCTCGTGACTGCAGAGCCAAAAATCCAAACAGGGTTTGTCTTTTCTGTTGCTTCTGACAAAATAAGTTGACCGTTACTTGCATACATTCCCCTATCTTTCCTCAATGGAAGGGAATCGAAACATAATAATTATAACAGAAAAAGCAACTTTTTCCTTGACTGTTTCTGTCTCGCCTTTTCATTTTTATGGCCCTGTAATAGTAACATTACTACATTGGTTTTATTACTATTTTCCTAGACTCCCTATTATTTCCATTTCACAATCCTAAAATGTGGGGATGTCATCTTATAAAAACTCGCACTTTTCATTCAGCTCGTACATCTAATGTTTTGGAATTTTCAAGCAGATTAAGAAATAGAGAGATATGAAGATTTTCTATCTATACCCTTAGGAAAAGTCTTCAGTGCATTAAAAAAAAACTTCTAATTCCGAGAAGAAAAGTTAGGGTGTTATTAGTAGTTTTGTGAAAAAATATGAAAACTTTGAAGTATTATGGAACAAAAAATAACCCTAAAACATCATCTAAAATAGAATGGAGGGAATATGTTTTATACCGTACAGAACAATAGCGAGATTGTATGATTTTGAATTTCAGTGAAAACTTTTAAGCTTTTCCAGACCATCAATGTTTGAATTTTGGGAGTAACAAGTAAATATCTAATTTGCTTCTTATTTAACTTTTTCAATTTTGGTATGAATAAAAATGAAGGAAAGAACAAAATAACCCGTGGGAAAAGGTGGCATGAAAGGGACACAACTAAAATCCTCCATCAATAATAAGAACCTGGACCATCGATCCATATGACAATGTTTCTACCGCAATAACTGTGATTAATATTTTTAACAGAATCCAACGTTATAAATTTATCCCTTTTCATTTTCTTAGGAAGAACAAGACGTCTTAAAAAGAATCTAAAGGGAACCCCACTGTTCTACGAACACGACAAACAAAGATTGAGATGCAAGTATTGAGATCTTAAGCACACAAATGCAATTAACAGTCCGTTCGACTAGGTTGCAGTTAACATATAGAATGAAAATCACCTTCAGAAAAAATGGATAGTTAACATCAAACCTGTGCACCAAATTGATGGGCCGGGCTTAACATATATACTACCTCTTGAAGGTATTAGTTTGAGAATCAAACACTACATCCTCCCAGTTTTCAGCATATCCTGATCTTCACGAGCACTCTTAAAGACTAAAAGCATTAACTGTACAAAAACGCATCAGCGCTGTACTCCTTGAGACGAGGATGAGACGAGAAAGGAACAAAAATGGCAGAGCATAAACTGCATACTAGAAACGATTTCTAATTACCAATGAATAAGGAAACCCCAACACCACACAAACACAATATAGCATGTCCTAATTGTAAACCAAAAAAAAAAACAGAAGAAGTTAACCCATTTCCAAACTAGTCTTCTTATGCTGTTTTTTCTTCGAAACAAACTAAAATATGAACAAGTTAACCCATTTCCAGCTATAGAAGTAGATATCCCTAGAGCTATATTTACATATATGGATAACCATAACTTTTCTAAACTATTTTTTACTAACCTTCTCACGTGCACATATACTAAAGTCGTGTCAAATTTCTTCAATCAATCACCACCATATAGGCATTTCTTGAGAGCAGCAGTGTAATTTCCATACTGGATATCTGTGGGTGGGCAAATGTAGAAAACATACGAAATGGGTCGTGAAACCATCATCGGCTTTGACATAGGAACTACATCTGAAAATGCCCCAAAACTTGATTCGTCAAAGGGGAATGACTCTTGCAGAAAAAAAAAGGAATCCCTAGCCAATTTTTCAACCTGCAACAAAGATAACAGACATGAACTCATCATTATAAACATAAACTAGAGCCTTCCATTCACACTGTAAATACTAGGTAGGAACTGCAATACAGAGAAACTAAAGATATTATCATCCACTGTTAACAAGGGTGAAAAGTTCCCATACTTTAAATTGGTTATTTAGTTAACAGCATGAGTCGAATACCAAATCTGAGGTCCAGAGTTTTGATGACCACATTTCAGTTTCAAAGGAATACCACAAGGTATAGAGGCTGATTGTTACCTGAAGCTGTGAAAATCGAACATTATTCATTGTAAGCACCACAGGTATGTCATATAGAAAGTCTGCTAAAGTCCTGATAGCAAGATACTCAAAAAACTGCTTTAAGAGAATTCGCTGTTTTTCCAGGCTTTCAATATTGGTTTTGTCGAGTTGGAAACTGGCAAACCATAATACACAGTGTACTTCTTTCCATGGAATGTTGTTTTCCCCAGCACCAGCGATGACTGTGCCGTATGGATGACTCAAGCCATGAAGTACTTTCACACCGCTTAATGAGTTATCAGTTGTGGAGTCATCAGGTACACTTGTTGTAGTGATTATCTTAGCTGGGACCCCAAGATTAGAGAGAGAGGAAGAAAAATGCAGATCATTGTCATCCAAAACAAGAATGCATCCATCGGGAGTTGAGGGTAATAACCGCAGGAAAGAAGCTGGATCAGGTTGTTCACTCTCCGGCATACAGAAATTTGGACTAATAGTAGATGACATGGTTGGATCGACATCGTGAGAAAAGAAACAAGAAGCACCATAGCGACATCCCTGCACACCAACATCCATCAGTGTTATAAGAAAGAAATATGATGTTTATGTTCTTTTAGCACTATTATACTAGACCAATAAGAAGAAGTATCTGTAAAAGATGATACATACTAATACTAATAAATATAAACTAAACTCAAACATAAAGTACGAAACAGCTGGAAAAAAATGAAGATAAAAGGGAACATATTGAGCGACGAAGTGGGATATACCTGGAGAGAAAAGAAAAATTTGCAGATAGGTTTTGGGGCCTGAAGGGAATGAGAAAAAGGACATTCGCTGCCCCTGTTGCATAAACCATTTACAAAGTATCTACAGAGTGGACGTTCGCCCATATCGTGTGACACCATGGCAATTATAGGTTTCTGCTCGTTCTCGGCATGGTCTTGTGTATGCTCAACTCTCATCTGTTTGGTGACAGCAAACACAGAAATGAACAACAAACAAGGACGACTACATAAATGCACAAGAAACATATAGTACAGCAACAAACCTCTTTCAAAACAGTTGCAAACTTCTCAGCAACAAAGCTGGCTTTAAAATCATTGGGAGAAACATATGGCAAAGTGAGGCAGGTTTTTTCCTCAATATCAAGATTCAGATTAATGTGCTCATCCTCCTTCTCACTCCCAACATCCTCATCTCTATATTGAAGATATCCAAGGGAACAAGTGTGCTCAAACTCGTAAGGATTATAGTAAGAGGGAAGTCCATCAGCTTTAACTATAGATTTGGGACGGAATCGGTGCATTGAATTTACAATATCATCATCTGCGGGTACACAAAAAACTGAACATTAGAAGATCAAAAAACATGAGTAAGAGTTTGACATGAGGAATGGTTAAAAGACCCATACATATTTCTGAAACCTGATGCAGAGATGGCTGCAAAAGATTGTGGAAAGAACACCACTCTTCTTCAAGTTTAGGGAAGAGCATTTCAGTAGTAATTGGTTCATCAAACTTGAGAAGGTGCTTCAGCCGCTCCACACGATGCTTGTCCTTAAAAGACAGATCAGTGTAAAGAATCAGAGAAGTTACTAGCAAATAAACATTTGCATGTAAGAAACATTAATAACTCGGGGCAACAACTTACCTTAAAAGCACGCTGCCAGAACTGATATGCACAAAGGTTACCCATGGATATTATTTCCTTCTTGCCAGTAAGCACACTGCTCTCATCATCCCCCCCAAAATAGCTGGCTATATACTCTGCAAACTGAGGATGAAAATAATATTATATACTCTGCAAACTGAGGATGAAAATAATATATTAAAGACAAATTATAACTTCAACTTTCATCCATGTCCAAGAAAAACTGTCAGAACAAAAAAAATAAGACATACCAACTGATCCTGTCCAAATGGACGACGAACTGGCAGAGGATTTGTATCCATCAGTATACCCAACAGAATGCCTTCACGAAGCAATCCAATATCTCCAAATTTGAGTATCATCACAGAAGCATCAAAGGACAATGTCATACTGGCAAGGAGACGGCCATAAAATGTTGGCTCATATCGCCCCCTATGAGATACGTTTTTCTCCAGAGCCTTAATGTGAACAAGCAAGTTTAGGGCATCTTCTACCACTTCAGGTTCTGGTGGATCGAGGGCCTTCTGCAACAACACTTCAACAGACAAAGAGAATTCGGAACTTAGCACCAAGAGATTAGTACAATTTTACACACAGTTGAATAGCCATCAGTCATGCTAAAGTAATGTAGCCAAAGAATCGTGATTATGTCTCAAGTAAGGTGACTAGAAAGCTGAAACTCGCCCAGTCAAATCCCGAGACAAAAAAAAAAAAAAAAATCCCGAGACAAGATGAGAACCTTAAAAGGAAATCAGAAGGAGAATTAGGAAACATATTCCATACCCTTGGGATCATTGATGGCCTTAGAGTCCGCGCAGCAAACAAGAAGCACTTGCTGTCTTAAAGATAATCGCAATATAGATGGACGCTCATGATCCGACAGCTGATTGAAAAAAGGCCTAGTAACCATTCGATAAATTTTCCCATCACAAGTTCGACCTGTCCTGCCTTTACGCTGCTCAGCCTAGAATCAATTAAAACATAAAAGGTCGTTAGGTTCGGTAGCAACCTATCAAACATGGTACAGTAAAGCTTCTTATTACCTGAGACTTCGATACCCACAAAAGTTCTGCTGCATCCTTTTTCCTGTTATTATCCCAAAAGACTTGTAAAGATCGACAAGAATCAATGACAAATGCCACTCCAGGAATGGTAACAGATGATTCTGCAATGTTGGTGGCTAAAATAACCTGTAGTGCAGAATCAAACATTTCAAATTCAGAGAAGTCTCAAATTATAAAGATTTGACACATGCATGTGGAATGAATAATTTCATATATGTTTTGATACTGTTTACGGAGTAGGACACTAGGACTGAGTAGGTGAAACAAAAAAAGCAGATGAAAAGGAGCAACAAATGCCTGGGATGTGTGCAACTCAGGCGATATCGCTTCAGGTATTATGGAAGCAAACTTAGGTCTGACATGTGAACTCTATGTGTATATGTCATAGTAACATACGAAGAGGTAGATATTGATACCCACCAACAGAAACAAGCAGTACAGTACGAACCTTACGATGTGACTTCCAAATTTTCATGGTCTTTAAAGCTTGTTCAGTATCAATGCTGCTATGCAGAATGTGCACTTTGAAAATAGAACTCAAAGGGCTTAAAAGGAAATACTGCTGCTCCAGTGAATAGTATGTTGGAAGGAAAACCAGAATACTCTTCTCGATATCAGGTTCATTTTCATGAATATGCAACACCAGATCATGAATAAGTTTGTGCACTTCAGGCTTGATGTCAGCATCAGACGAGTCGGGACTTGGGCCAGAACAGTAAGTACTAGACAAGGACTCTGAGTTTAGCCCAAGAAGTTCAGAAACCTGGTTAACAATCAGATACAGTCACTGTCATAGAATTACCGAGAGACTAGGAACTGTGACATGAAT
This sequence comes from Papaver armeniacum, assembly GCA_023531295.1. Classification (NCBI taxonomy): domain Eukaryota; kingdom Viridiplantae; phylum Streptophyta; class Magnoliopsida; order Ranunculales; family Papaveraceae; genus Papaver; species Papaver armeniacum. Next base: position 15,774 of record JAJJWW010005000.1, read on the forward strand.
ATTTGCTTCAACAAACTAAAAACTCAATGAACTCAGGCACATATCCCAATTGAGAAGATTAAAACAATTTGCATGAGTTGAACGATTCCTGCCATATCTTGACAGGAGTTTCAAAAATTGTAAAAATAACTAGGTCGCGCATGTGAAAGCATTATTAACAAATCAAGAAGAAATAGATTTAATTGCCTGTTCAAGATATAGAACTTTTTTTGGAAAATTGCTTGCTGGCCGGAACTTGGAATCGCAAGAACTTCAACCCTTTCATCCCTACCAAGGCCCTTGAAGTAATCTCTGTATCTCGCAGTCTCTGCTGTAGCGGACATCAAAACCAACCTTGCAGAAAGTGAAAACTATTAGACAACCCCAACATACTTCATAATAGAGTTGAAGATCTGAAGTAAATTATAATCGGGGGTCAAAAACAAAACTATAATTCAACAGATTCAACCAAAGATAAAAAAAGTATAAAGGACTCGAACAGCAAAACATTTCATTATCGGAAATCAACTTAATTAAATCATTAGCACGTGCAAGGAAAAAAAAAAAAGAAGAAAAAACGCCAACCTCAAATCTTTGTCTTTGAGCATAAACTGCTTCACACATGTAAGAACAAGATCGGATTCCACGGATCTTTCGTGGACTTCATCAAGAATGATAACCTTATATCTGAGAGCTGCGATTCCCTTGTCCCTCATTTCATCTAACAAGACACCAGCAGTTTTGAAAACAAGTCTTGACCTGCGTACGATATCACCCAAAAAATGGAAAAATGAATAAGCAAATATGAAAAGAGCAGACCATATTTCTAAGACAGTCACAAATGCGGATAGTGACAAAGAAGGTGAAACAAGTGTCGATATTATTAGAAATATGGTATGTCCATTAATTAACGTACCCTGGGGACATGACCTTTTTATGTCCAATATGATATCCAACCTCACCCCCCACGTCGCATCTACGAGACTTTGCCACCATTCTAGCAACAGCTACAACTGCAAACCTTCTAGGTTGTGTACATAATATGGGTTCCATTCCTTCTTCTAGAAGAAACTGTGGGACTTGAGAGCTCTTGCCTTCAATAACATAAGAGCAGATAAAAATCCAGAACAAGTTAAAAGATGAATCAAATCTGACAGAATGAAGGGCAAACATAAAACAATATATCTAAATGCACAAGAGTACTCAACATGAAGAAAAGTAAAAGAAACAGATGTAAACACATGCATGTAAACAAATGACAATTGAGATAATAAGAAATATTAACGACAAAAGAAACTCAACATCTGGAAATTTATCTTTATAATTAAATGGGACATTATAGGTCCATAGCAATAGTTTCAGCAATCTTTAGATTACACTTCAATGCAAGTACAAAATCGAAGCTGATTTTCAATCAAACAATCAATCCTACTCTCCCAATCATATCCTACTCCACACAACAACCCAATTGGGTCATCAAAACTCCTTACCTAGGACCCTCCCTCGCCCCCCACCCAAAAAAAAAAAAAAAAAAAAAATCATATACCGTAACTACCTCATAAACCCAAACAATAATCATCAACTCAAAATAAAATCAAAAATAAGCAAAATCTTCCTACTACAGTACTGAAATCCACAGTACCATCCAAAACCTAAGTAATCAAATCCTTCAAAAGCATTGAAAATACCTTAAATCAACACCAGAATCACAGAATGAAGCAAATTAAATGACACAAAACTCGCTAAACAAACAAAAGCGTTGCATGAATCATCTGAACAAACTTGCACATGAATCTACACCAACAAAACAATAATTGAATAGAAACCTAGACGAAGACGCACAAATAGAGAGCGATTATATAGAAGTTATAAAAAGAAGAAGAAGAAGGAGTACCGCAGCCAGTTTCGCCGACGATGAGTGTAACACGGTTATCTTGAACTTTTTCGATGATTTTTTGTTTTAATCCCATTACTGGAAGGTAATTAAACTTGGCATCTGTTGAGAAAGGTGGTGCCGATGAAGCTGATGACGATGATCTCGGTGACGTCGCCATTCTTTCTTCTACTCCGTCGTCACTGTCTCTGAACAGAGAGAGAGAGAGTGTGTTGAGAAAGGGGAGAAAAACCCTTCCTTTTTCTTTTTATTTTCCCGCTTTTAAGTGATTTTATTAATATCTTTTTTGACGGTGATGCTGCTAACTTGCGCGTATCGTACTTGGTAGCTCACGTCGTTTGGTTACTTTTTTTTTTTTCTTCTTTTTTGTTTCCTCGATATCCACGTAAATAAAATTCTCTATATAAAAATAGAGTTTTTCGAAATGACGTAGTTGTCTGGCTTCCAAGTTGATTCTCTACCACCAAACTTTTTAAAGGAAATTTATTTGAATATTTTTTCAAATATTTTTTCCCCACGAGATTTTTATTAATGGAAACGGATTTTATTGTTACCTAAAACAATTATCTCAATATAATGTTCCCAAAAATAAATTAAATCAAAAATCAATCACATATTCTTGAAAATCGAAAAATTAATCATGCATCAATCACAAAATCAATCACATCACATAATTAATGAATAAAAAAATATATGAAAAATGTCCAATGTCTGGTTACAATTCTCAAATCATTTTTCCTAATTACGACTCATTTTATCAATTAAAACTACATAATAATTTCTTAATTACAACAAAATTCTATCAATTAAAATTAAAGAGTAAAATTTAGAATAAATTTTGATCAAATAGGTCGTGGTACTAACCTTTGAATCCGACGCAGTGTCTTTCATGCAAAAAAAAATATTTATTAATCCTGTTCAAAAGTAAAAAAATTGCACAATCGTTAGAATCTAAAGAAAAAATTAAACCCCAAAAAGAAATACAAAAACTCAGGCAATAAAAAAAAAAAGCTTCATTTTCATGTTATTTTCCTTAATTTTGTTCATACCATAATTAAAAATAAAACAAGTCTAAATAAATTTTTTATTAAATAAAGTTGATTCCTATTTATGTTATGTCTTGATATGTAAGTATAATTTTATACAAAAATATAATTTAAGCACTAATTACGGTTATGAGAATAATGTAACTAGCTACATTACAAAAGTGTCATCATTTTTAGGATGTTGTTTCCTAAATTATGGATTTTTTTCCTAAATTGAAATAATTTATTTGGAAATGGGTCTTGGGTGCTCTCTATATAAAGCACCAAAGCTAAGATAAGGTCTCATCGTTTTTGGGTGTTCTTTTATTTATTTTGTTTAGGGGTTTTTAGTGGTTTTCTTTTTTATTTCTCAGTTTTTCAGTAATATATTGGTTAAAGGTGATTTTCGATATGCAGATGCTTTATCTCTTCTCATATATTAACCTCTCTCACTATATTAACCATTTTGATCTCGCAGATGCTTTACCTCTCCTCACTTTGTTATTAACGATGGATCAACTCATGCGATGATGCCATTTGTGTATTATTAAGGTGATAAATATAATATTTTCTTTACGTGATATTTATATTGGTTTGGATTTTTTTGTATGTGTATTTTTTGTGATCAACGGCGGCACAATAGTCGGATTTCAAAGCTTTGTGGCCATAACAATTATCACATGCAAGGTATAAAATCCTGAAACCCTGTATTCTGGTTTAACGATTTTCTTTTACTGTCAATAGATAATGAAATCATATTTATTAATTACTTTTATTATCCAGTCCCTTAAATAATTGATGTTGAATATAAGATTTGAATATTTTGTTTTTCTATGGTGGCAATCCCAAATGGTAATAATTACTTTAAGAATTTTAAGATATTGAACGATATTATTACCAAAAACTAATAATAAGAGTTTTTGGATTTTATCCTTCAACCAACCACCACCCACCACACACACACTTCTTCAATATCTTTTTGATATTGAACGATATTATTACCAAGGTTGAAACCGCAGATTTGCGATAACTCCTTAAGGTAAACCAGGCGTTTTTGAAGGTATGCATCAGACTTAATCATAGCGATTATACAAAGGTCTCGGGTGTACTATATATATCCTATTACGAGGGACTCGAATTAGAATTCATCTTCTAATGTTAGCCTCTTAAGTCCAATTATCATAAAATATAGTTTTAATTTCCAAATATGAATTCTTATTTGGCTTAATCTTTGACTTTTCTTTTGTTGGGACTTAGAATTAGGGTGGATTGATTTGGTTTGACTTTTATTTATCTTCCTCCATGCATAGCGTTTTACCAAGCCATCAATCGTTGATATATGGACACTAAACTACAGTATGACCTATGAAGCACCGATACTGATACGGGGATACGGATAAGGGGATACTGATACGGGGATTCGTCCATTTTCAAAAAATGGGGATACGGGATACGTTGGGATACGTGTATTCATTAAAAAATATTTAATTTATTAATAGTGAAAAGAATCGCTTAAAGTATGAAAATTCTAAAATACTATCTGGAATATCAAAAAAAAAAAAAAAATAGATAAAAAAAAAAAAGATAACCCATCACTTATCAATATTGAATAAGAATGTTAGGGTTAGACATTTATATCTTTGCTTCAATAGAATAATTTTTGATAAATACGAATATATTATATATCTAAAAATATTTAACATATTCTGTATATAAATATTTGGCAATATATTATATATATATATATATATATATATATATATATATATATTATACTATAAGAAGTGTCCCCTCTAGAGTATCCGAGAAGTATCCAAAAGTATCCCCTACCCTTTTGTAATTAATAAAAAGGGACACTTTAAATGGGGTGTCTGATACGTATCCCCAAGTGTCCCCAAGTGTCCGACACTGATAAGGCGTCCGACACGGATACGTCACCCATTTTGAGGTGTCCGTGCTTCATAGAGTATGACCCAGTAGTCTCATTTTGATTCCATTTCCATGAAAAATAAGTTTGGAATATAAATATATATTTTATGCACTGGTGTGCACATATTATATACATACATAGATGCAGATGGAATGGAAATTTAAGAATGGAGATCAGAAACTTTCTAAGTAAGGGCCAAATATAATAATGGACTTCCTTTGTGTATCTTATATATATATAAATCGGAAATTATTTGGGCGTGGAAATGGGAAGTGTTTGTAAATTTAGGTAGTACCGTTGTTCAGTAGGCGAACCCATATTGATAAGAAAAAATATCTAAAGACAAAGTTGATATTTCTATTGGTTTCACCTAAATGCCACCCACAATTTTTCTAAATGCCACTCATGGTCTTAACAAATAATAATTGAACACCCAATCATTATCACTTTGGCTTCTTGATAGAACCCTGCACTCATTATCACTTTGGCTTAGCGCACCACCCACCACCACCACTTCCTTCGTAACATATCCATGGTTTTTTGTTTTTTTTTGAAGAAATACCTATGGATGTTAATTATAAATTAAAACCATTTGAGGGTGCCTAATCCCACCCGATGTTGAAATCAGTCTCTATGTCAAATTCAAATCTAATCAATCAAACAAAAAAAACCTAATTTATTCCTAAAATTGATATCATGATTAAGACTTACACGTAAGCTTAAATCCTAATAAAAATAAAAATCTTAATTATATTCATGATTAAACTATTGTGTTGAAAAAAAAAAAGGTAAGTTGAAAGTGGTGGAAGGGGTGCGGCGGACATTATTACAGGTGATTGATCGGTGGAGAAGGAGGTGAGTTTATATAACCCAACTCAGAGTGGGTACAAAATTATTAAATTTTTAATATTGAGTGGTATTTAGGAAAAATGTGGGTGGCATTTAGGTAGAACCTTTTTATTTACGGAGCAATTTCACAATATTGGGAGTTACTTTATTTATATTACTTTGCAATATCACTTTGCTTGGGCAAAATATTAGTGCTTTATAACAATTTTTTTTTTTAATTATACTAATTAATTGATAGGAAAAGAATTTACAAGAAGCTGGTTGGGTGCCTATCAACGAGCTGAGCCCGAACGCCCTTTTGAATAGCGAGATCTATGCGATGAAATTTATAAAATTTAATCCGGGTCTAATGGGTTTTATTTATGGAGAAAAAAACTTTGGCTTTAATGTACAGAGTGAAACGATAATCATCGCTTGACAACGGTGTAGTTGAACTTTCGGCGAAGGCCCAAAAGCTCATAAAAGATAAAGACCGACTGTGGTGTTGACAAAGGGCAAGAGCTCAACGCACTTCTAGCAGGACTCCATCATGCAACAAAGAAAAATAAAGGAAAGAAAAAGAAAACAAACCTAACGTTGTAGTGATTGTACTACTAGAAATGAGCTTTCAGTAATTATTGGAATCACAAAAGATATTTTTTCTTTTCTCTCCTCAAGTAAGAATTAGATTTACAGCGTGGTAATAGAAGTATCGCCGTCTTAGTGAAACACCATCTCTCATCTCTCATTTAGCACTTGCAAGCTCTTCACGGAGGATCTTTGCAGCTTTCACCATGTTGGTTAGGGCTAGCATACTTACGAGTTTGAGCCCACAATTTGGATTAATCAAAAGAAATGTTGCTCTCCAAATAACTGCAAGCATCTTCTTAGCACGCTCAACAATCTCTTCTGTTGATGGGATTCTAGGAGAGTGGATGTCGGACACACCTGGGCCAATACTAGCTCCATATACTACTACTCCCTCACGGAAAAGGGACACCATAACCAACATTATCAAATTCCATTTTTGTTTATTGCAGAACTGTAAAGTACATCCACGATAAGTATTTAATGCTCGGTTGTTTTGTTTCTCCACCGTGCATGGTTTCGTCATGGAGAACAATATTACAATTAATTATCCATTTTGTTACTTATAAAAAGGAACTAAAAAATCATCCATGTTGTGAAATACCACGCCCATTACGCACTTTTTCCCGGTAAAGGATATTGCGGAAATCAATACATAGGAAGCCAAGGAAAAGCACGGCTATATTTGAGAAATTATGAAGACCGGACAATAATCATAACTATATGCCTATATTCCAGAAATACGTCAAAATGTACCTTGATAAACTCAGTTGCTTCTAAATGTTCAACCAAAGTTAGAAGCCACGGAAAAGCATCAGTGCAAACACATACATGTTAAATATACGTCATCCATCTTGGATGCAATAACAAGGTAATTTGTTTTTGTGTATATAGGTATAAGTCTATTTAGAAATCTTGGCTACGCCTCCGCCCTTGACAAAGCAAGCACCCTTGATTTGGTTGAAGGCAAAGATTAGTTACATTGGTATTATATTAGCCGGAATCCTTTTTATTTTATCTACCTTATTTTCTTGCACACCAACTCGTGTATTGATTTTTTACTAATTTCTGATTAATATTTTTGTTTGTAATGTAGTTATTCCATAACCGTGCCCGTGCGTAGCACGGGTGACAAACTAGTTCGTCTAATTTGTTAGGTTAATTTCTAGCAAGGGTAAACGATACGGCCGTGTCCGGTTTGTTTGTATTTTATACATGGAAAGATGTAGAAACGGTATGTATTGTACACTTTTCTTGGTTAAAACTGGTGTACACACCGGTTCGAGATAATTTTGTGCTTGAATTCCCACCACAAGACAGGACGACTTCGAAGGATAGACCAAACAGCCCAATGTCCATATTTACCCCCATTTCAATTGGGAAATTCTATTCGGCACCTCATACACCGTCCTACATTGGAAAAATTAAAGGTGCACTAATGTCTCGTTTGTGATTGTTTTTTTTTCCATCAATTTTTTGCTTCAAAAATTAATTTTATTTGTCATGGATAATAGAGTTTAAAAGAACGATGATGGTTTCCCTTTCCAACTATTACGGACTTCCTCTTTTCGAGCATGTTTAGTTAGTTTATCCGCACATTTTATTAGTCAATCTATTTATATGCTTACAAGAATAAGAATCGAAATAACATAACTGAAAACGTGTGTCTTTGACAATGCCACGCAGCTCCCGTGGGATATTAGATACCTCTCTTAGGATAGCTTGTGTGATACTTTGATAATCACTCTATAATAATCTTCTTGAGTCCTAACTGTAGCCCCCATTGCACTCCTTCCATAATAGCTAAGCTCTCCAGATGATGAGCATCCAACGCCCCTTTGAAAATGTTGTACTTTGAAGCTACATGAGTATCCGCACCATTACGAAAGATTAGTCCATATCCACCTATTTTAGTTCTTTAACAATAAGATGCATCAGTGTTTTCATAAAATCATTATCATGTGGTTGCATTTAGGAACCACTATACTCTTATCAGGATTATTGTTCTTCTTGGAAGCTGATTCAGCACTTAGGAGAAATTTGTCTATATCATGAAGTAACTGTTGTGGTGTTTGAGATTTATTTTCAAACACCATACTGCATCTCTCTTTCCATAAGAACCAACAGATAACGACAATTTTACTGATGATTGAAGAGTCTGCACTAGTGAACCATTAAGATATTCATTCCTTTGGAGTATTTTATTGATTATCATCTCGTATGTAACCAGCATTAAACCATACTGCTCTTGCATAATCACACTCAGACATAATTGTGGTCTCTGTGGCACATTTGCATCTACTGCAGATAACATCCTCCTGCCAGATTCTTCTACTCAGTCTCTCTTTGGTTGGAACAATATCTTTGATACATTTCCAGATAAAAAGTTTAACTCTTGGGATGATTGTTCCATAGTTTCCTCCAAATATTGGTTCAGGAAGGTTTATAGGTAGCTAGTCCATTGTGGTTCTTCATATTGTAAAGTGCATAATAAGCTGACTTTATCGTAAAATTATCATTCTTGGTAAGGGACCAACATAGCTTGTCGTCAGATCAATGTGGAATTCGCATATGCAGAATCTGTTGAGCAGTACCTGGATCAATGAGATTGTTAACTAACTGAGTTCTCCAAGTAGTATCTTCATCAATTAATTTTGAGACATAAATATATGAAGAAGGATTGCTTGTAGTGCTAAAACAAATAGGTGGTGTATCTTGATGCAGAATCCACTTGTCCTGCCAAATGAGAATCCGCTTACCATTACCAATTGACAAGCTGTTGAATTTCTTAATAAATTAAAACTCAGAGCTAACACCCTTCCAAGACCAGGTAGATTCTACCTTTTTATGGGCATGAAGAGGATGACATTTTTTGAAGTATCTGGCTTTTAGAGAACGTCTATGAGAGTATCATCTGTAGTACAAATTTTCCAAATTTTGATTTTGCCAAAAGTGCATGGCTGAAACAACGTGAATCTACAAGTTCAGACCACCATCATCGACTCTATCTTGCACACGCTTGAGAAAGAAGTGAGAAACAAACCCTTCTTTATGCTTTATTCCACCGGAATCTTAGTTGAATCGAATTCATCTTCTTTATAGTTTCTTTAAGCAACTTAAATGAGCTCATTTGGCGTAAAGGGATGGTACTAAGCACATTTCGTTCCATTATAGTTCTACCAGCTTGTGACTTAGTTGTACCTCTCCATTTTGATAGTCTTCTCTCCATATTTCCTATAAAGTTATTAAAAGAGACTTTCTTGTTTTTATTGAGGAGTAGTGGAATACCTAGATACATTTTTTTCTTCAGGATCCATCTTCTTCACATTTAAAATCCTCATGATGGTATTCTTTGTTGAAATGCTAAGATTCTTCCGAAGCAAATACTTGATTTTTGATAATTTAGCAATTGCTTTGAGCATAAATCGAAAACTTGCAGAATGTTTTGTAGACTATTAATGTTATCCTATTTTAATAAGACTATCAAAAGCACTTTGTAACAAGCAAAACATATGTTTGGTAAAGGTTTTACCTAATTGTCACCTTATTTTTCCTATTTGCCACCCGTGGCGGAGGCAGTTAAAAGCAAGGGAATTCAACTGCACACCCTTCCAAACTGGCTCCAAAGCCTAAATTTGCACTGATTTTGAGCTTCCAAGCCCATTTTTACTATCTTGCACCCCCTAATAATATTTTGCTTCCCCTTAATAAATTTTCTATCTCCGTCCCTGTTTGCGACTTTCATTAATTGCCAACCCCACTTATCATATTTGCCACCATACATTTTTTCATACCCCTCTGTCCAAGTTATATAGGCAGAGAAGCCAAATCACTTATATTAAGAAACTAATATGGAATTTATAAATGTCCGTTCTCTTTCCTATTTTACCCCTTACTTTTGATGAAAACTAGAATTATTAATTTGACTTTAGTGTAACACTACTATCACAAATATAGGCTTATCTGGAAAACTTTTATAGGAACTATAATTATGCATATATAGATGAACAACCAAAAACTAATTCTCCGCCTATATAACTTGGACGGATGGAGTATAGCCTAAATACTACTTCTTGATTTTTTTTATACCCTACAATAAACCCACTCCACTAAATAACTTCAAAATATCCCGAGTAACATTGTAATTTTCACCGGCGACCTTCTTTTACTGCCCCAACTGTTCTTCAACTTCATCCCTCCACCGGTTACATCGTCGCTAAGTTTCAAAAGACTTGGATCGGCAAAAAGTTATTTAATGGAATCTTGTGTAACCTTAGAAGATAAAAAAAAACTCATCAGCACCATCAACCCACCGACCCACTTTTTTCTTTTTGCAAGTAAGAAATTCATTAAAAACCTAACTTAGGGAGTTAGAAACACTTCGTACAAGATTAGTAGAGACATTTAATGTGGAGTGAGCTTGCTCTTTCCTAGCATTAGATTTATCTATTGAAACAGCCGAGCTAATACAAGATGGAGGAATTGAACTCCAATTTAATTTACATCTAAAAAGTTTCGCTTCCTTAGCTAGAATGTCTGCCTCATTGTTTTGCAGTTACTGGGGATAAAATTAAATCCCGAGAAAATTAGAACAAACACTAATTAGTTTTTAACTTCTTCCATTATAGCGACTGCCAAGATTAGACGGTCTTCCATAAGATATTCCAAAAGGTTTCTCTGAGTCTCCTTCGATACTGAAATGATTGAGATTTTGTTCATTAGACCACTTTGCCTCTTGAAGCAAACTTATTGCTTCTGCTTCTTTTAGGGATGTTGTTGTGCATGGTCCTGCCCTTCCTTGTTCAAATTCACCTATATCATCTCTATAAATTATAGCAAAACCAACTGATTTGGTACTAGAAATCCAAGCAGCATCTACGTTTATCTTATGTTGATTTGGATCTGGACATTTCCAAATCCATTGTTATTATTGATGATATTACACGGATTAATAGTTGTTGTAGTTCGATTATGATTTTGCCAAAAAAGTAAATGTCTCTGGATTTCAATAGCTAATTGAGGTGTTGGCTTTTGTAATCCTTGAAAAACTCCGTTACACCTTTCTTTCCATATAAACCACATCTTAGTTATTATAGTTTCTAGTGTAATCATATTGTTCAGTATTTCTAGCCAAGACTTGCAAATATCTACAAATTTTACATTATTATCAAAATTCATTTGAACATGAGTGGGTTCTAAGGCCCATATGGATTTAGCATACGAGCAATGAAAGAAAATATGTTTAGTGGTTTCCTTTGTATCACAATCTAAAGGTCAGTTGGGAGATATGTCGTTCATATGTTTATAGAGTTTGTAATTTGTCGAGATAGCATCCTGCACACATTTCCATGTAAAGGTTTTAATTTTCTACGAAACGTTAAGTTTCCAAAGGTCTTTCCATAATTTATCAGTCATGTTTAGGTTATTTGAATTATTTCTAGCTTCTCCGAGTTTAGCATGCATAGATTGTACTGAAACTTAATTTGGAAGACATTTTTATGCGCGTTAGGATGAGATTAACTTCTATCCACAGAAATCAGATAGCTACAAATACAGACTTACGAGGTCTTAGCGTCTTTGCCTGCTCTGATACCAATTGAAAAAGCGGGGGTATAACAACCACACCCAATAATTTGTTTGGCAATCTGTATGGACTAAACTCCAATATAATTCCGAGAACACCGACTTAAAAGTGATACCCAATCAAGAAATATATCAAAAAGTTTTTTTTTTTTAATACAATCAACAAATCGAACAGATAGAAATATGTGTGCCTGATTGATATAAGAAATAACTTGGGGGGTACCAAAGACCAATGCCCAAGTGTCAGTCAAGTTCTATCCAACAAACAAGGTCGGATTTATCAACTGATTGAACTACGCACAACCTATGATATTTTAATTATATAAACAAATATAATGCGGAAAATAAATAACACAGACACCAGAAATTTTGTTAACGAGGAAACCGCAAATGCAGAAAAACCCTTGGACCTAGTCCAGATTTGAACACCACAATGTATTAAGCCACTACAGACTCTAGCCTACTACAAGTTAACTTCAGACGGGAATGTAGTTGATCCCTAACCAAGTCTCACACCGATTAAGGTACAGTCGCGTTCCTTACGCCTCTAGAACCACATCGAATTCTGCACACTTGATTCCCTTATCTGATCTCACTAACAACTAAGAGTTTCTACGACCCATAGTCGAAGACTTATAAACAAATTTGTCTCCCACATATATGTCTATACTTTATTCTGTTTGTTCCATCTTTTGATACAAAGATCAAGGTGAACAGGAACCAACTAATAATCCGGTATTATACTCCCGAAGAGCATCCTAGAAATGTTAGTCACTTCATAATAACCTAACTGATTAACAGAAGAAGTTATTACGGAATCACAAGAGTCTGAGATAAAGAACTGTTGTGATTAATTTTTATATCTTACCTATCGGAGATAAATCTCGACTGAATCTTAGAGAAGATAAAACTCAATACAATAGAACAAGTAAGATCAAAATACGCAACTACAGAAAAAATAGTTGGATATGGATTCACGAATCCCAAATGAAGTCTTCAAGTCATTAACCTAATAATGGTTTTGGAAAACCTTGGTTAAAAGAAAATCGACTCTAATTTCCAACTAGGACACAAGAAAGTGTCGGGGTTAGGTTTTCTAGTTGCTAGAGTTCTCCCTTATATACTCTTTCAAATCAAGTATGCTTACAATCAAAGATAAGATAGCTTAGAAACAAAGCACTCAATATTCAGCGTTAGATGAACTCCTGATTTAAGATTCAAGCTAAGTCTACTTATAAATTAATCAATTAATCTCCACCATTAGATGGTCACATCTTGTTACACATAAATGAAATATACTTATATTTAGATATGGGTAACCATACCTAAAAGTGTATATTGGGTTGGCTCAATAACACTTAACCGAAGTTAACCATATGAACACATTTGTCTTTGTCGTATTCATCTAACACTTCTATATCAAATATGATGATCAATCAATCATGATAGATAATCAAATGAATCTAATTGTACTTCAATTAAGTTGTTCAATTGTTCACTATCTCATAGAAATATTCATTAACAAATTGAAACGAAATCAGTTTGATTCGTAATCGTACAAAGTACTTATACAAGAATCAATTCATGAACATTAAGCCATGGTTTGCAAAGTTAATTTGATTCCTTAAATAATAAATGTTTTAGTTCATGAGTATGAGAATCATACATTACCAATTTTAGAACTTAACCAATGTGTTCGCAAACTGGGTACGCGAACAACAGCTCTGGACCTTGGCCTAGTCAAGCCGTTCGCAAACCCGGTTCGCGAACAACTATTCCGGACCCAACTCGGGTAAACCCGTTCGCCTATTGTGGATGGGGAAAACGGTTTGCTGGTTTTTTAGGAAAGTGAAGAGTCGAGCGTGCTGTCGAGACTCCTCAACCGAACAAACTGCTGAACCTCACACAGGTGCACCGCTGCAAAGGGGGTGCTTAGATTCGGGAAATTAATTTGTATGACGTCGGCCTAACACAAGTCAATGGCCGTTCCAGAGTCAATTCGGTCACAAATAGGGAAATGGGTTGATCTGTAGGAGGGAAGCTGAGAATTGTGTGGGATCAATGATGATCAAGGATATTGTGCATGTGTTGAAGGTTTCTACAATAATTGGTGAACTGTTGAGTTCGAATAAGTTCTGGTCGATTGATGAATTCTTGAGAGTAGTTACTCCATAAATTTTGTATGAATGATCAGTGATCATTCATTGTCCTCAATCATGGATTCAGAAACTTATTTATATTGTCAGAGTTGTGAACAGATTGATCCCTGTAAGTGTGACGGTTTCTCGAGTGAAAGAGTGGGAAAGTGGGAGATTGTGGTAATGTCAGTTCCATGTCGTGTAGAGACTTGACCGATCGCGCACCCACTACTTTGTAACTCCTTCAACCGTTTGCATGACTTACGCACATTTCTCGTCGTGGATGAACCCACGTGATGTAGGCCGCCAGACCAAAACCCTAGTTGTCATCCCTCAATTTGACGTGATTGATGTTTCACGAATCGTGGAGTCTGAGTGGCAGACGTGTATTAGCTAGTCAGTTGTTGACTGATTTAGACAGTGAGTCTAGTTTTGTTGAATCGAGCATAAGTGGTGAATGCTCAGCGATTCATGGATTGAACATGTAGTTCTCGAAATGATGTCAATATTGTAGATTCGGTGATGAATTACCGACGATTTGAGCGACCGAGCAAGTATTGCTCAATTGATTAATTATCGAATATTGAGAATTTACAGCAATCGAGCAAGTATTGCTCAATTTCGACAAATTAATGATTTTTGATAATCTGGCGTGCAACTGAGCAAGTATTGCTCAATTTGACAAATTACTGATTATTGATAGTGGGATCAATATTCGAGCATCTGAGCAAGTATTTCTCAATTCGACGAATTATTTACTGGTGACGTAACCCAATAAAATATTAATTAAAAATATTGGTAGATTAACGAATATTATTAATCTGGATGCTGATTGCTGAATCAACATAATTTAGTGTTTGAACTTGCTCAGAATGGTGATTTGTGGAGCATTTGTTCGAAACCCTAAATTTTGATAAATCCTTCATCAATTGACGAATTGATGAAAATTGGCCATGATTAAGGGAAGGACCGACCACTTGAGACTATGTACGTCCATGTGATGCCCAAGTGCTCGAGTAAGCAAACGCCAGGGTCTTGGGTTGACCAGTTAGCGAAAGAATGATGATTAAATGCCGATATCATAATTTATCGAAATATTGTTGGTTCAGCATTAGGTGATAAAACCTAGGTATGAGAGATGGGACTGACCAAGAGAGCATGGGACCGACTCTTGGTGGTCACGGGACCAGCTGTTGGCCGTTTGAGCAATCCCAAGTTGTTTGGAAAGAGTTTGGACCCAATATGAGCAATCGAGCAAATTAGGTCAAAGTCATGAAAACATGTGGGACCGGCTTTGTGCAAGCCCTAGGAATGACTCTGGTCGGTCATGAAGGCATGGATGTGTTGTCGTGGTGTCCGTGTCTCCATGCTGAGAGTTTCAGTATTTTCGGATGCACGTTTGAGCAACATTGTGAATTTTCAGAAGAGTTTTATTTTGACTGAGATTCTTGATTTTTGTTGGAATGAGCATGTATGATCAATCCATCAATATTTTGAAAATATTAAAATAAAAGTGTTTTAATATTTAAAATTTCCGTGAGAGGCTAGCCAGTCGTGTGACTATATTGGCCTTTTGTTTTTCGTGATTTGAGCAATATTTGAGAAAATATGAAGAAATCATGACTTTTGCTCAAACCCAGGAGTTTCATGAATTGAGGGAAATAATCATAAAAGACTAGGGATTGCAAGGTGTGGGACCGAGAAGGTCAATTCACAGGCGATATTTGGAGCAGGCTAGATTGTGCAAGAGGAGATATGCTCGAAATTAAATTGCCAGTCTCCTAGAACTGACAGTTGAACAGAGAATTACATTGTCGGTTATCAGGAACCGACAGGCTAAACAATCAGATGACCCTTATCTACTTCACCTGAGTGGTTATATCCACTTACATTTCCTACAACAAGACCTAAAATTCAGATAAGTTATCGTTTGAGCTTTACCTGAAATAAAGAGAAGTGGAAATTTGTTGTTGTTAGGCAAAATTAGAGAAGAGAGAAATCACGTAAGAATTAGGAGCTGAGATGTTCGTATTTGTGAAATATGGAAGATTAGTGTTGTTTCTTGATCAAATTGAAGACAGAGAATGATGAGTTAAACTCGATTTGAGTTTGGGTAGCTGCTGTTGTGATGAGAGAGATGATAATAGATTGAGATTTTACTTGAATTCGAGAAATTGCAGATTCATAAGGAATGGCTCGATTTACTGGTGGGTCTGTGACAAATTTCTACAGGCTAGGGTTTTTTGGATTTGATGTTCAAGGGTTTTGTTGGCCGGAGAACTGAGGTTCTGATGCTTGCCTGGTTTATTAATTGAAATCTGGTGGTTGAGATGGTTAGATGAATGACGATTTTTGGTTCTCAGCAATACGATTCAACTGAGTTTGTGGCTCTGAGATTTGAATTTGAGTAATGGATGAAACTACAGCTGTGATGATGGGCTTGATGTGTTCAAAGGGGTTTATGGAGGCAAAGTGAATTTGAATGAAATGGTAGATGTATGCTAGGAATTGAGCAGGCATGAGCTGGACTGTTGTTGGCACATGAAGTTGGTGGAAGAACAGAAAGAAGATATGGAGCAACAAGGAATGCAGTTAATAGTTCTGGGTATTGCAATTGAAGGTGGAATTGAGATAGGTTCATTACAGGTGAGGCTCCAAATGGGATTTTCTATGTAATGTTGTTGAGGTAGAGATGGGTCTGTGAAAGAAGAGAGAGATTTGATTACTGTGATTAAATGGAAGGGATCTTGATGAGTGCCAAATAGTGCATATTTATACACCTTTTTATTGGCATTTTACTCATCTTTTGTGCTTATAAATTAGATATTATCCCATATTCTGTATTTTCCTTGTTTTTAAGAATAAATATTTGTATTAATTAATTTTGTGTTTTTAGGTAGTAAATAAAGTTCGGAGGAATTGAGGAGCCAAAGAGCGAAGAATTGGAGTCGAGCATCTATGGAGCGAAAGCCAAAGCCCACGCGAAAACCGGTTGCAACCCAACAAGTAGCAACTCACCTACAAGACATGGGCTAGAGCTACCCACGACCGGATCGAACCCGCTCATCCCGAGCCGTTAAGATCTTCACTCGCCACATCCAACGGTCGCTCCTCCCTACACATCGTTCTTTGATGCACTCGCCAACAAACAAATCACTCCAAGCCTCCCTAGACCGTTCGGATCTCACTCCCACGCATCCAACGACGCTGCCTTACTCTCATCAAACCTTCGATGTACCTTCTCAACACCACAACACCTATATATACACCCAAAGCCTAACCCTAATTCATTTTCTCTCTTCCCTCACCCGACATTCTCGCAGCAGGAGCTCCGCTCTCCCTCCCGCTCTTCTCCGTCCTCTCCCGACAGGACAAACACCTCACCTCCGCCACCTTCTTCCCGACACCACACCAACACCAACAACTACCTATTCCGCCACCCTCAGCCCTATTCATCTCTCGCATAGCCTCTCTCTCATCCCTCGAGGTTTGTGTTAGAGATAAATAGACTTAGGGTTTAGTCTAACATCACAAGCATGGCGTTCTCCCGGATGCAGCAGGAGCAAGAAGACAAAGTGATTGAGGCTGATTCGGGGTATGGGTTTGAGTTAATTTATGTTTTAAAATTAAATTAGGGTTTGGAATTATTTTGGGGGATTTTTCATGTATAAATAGAAGGTGTATTTGGATGTTTGAGGCACGCCTGGATTAGCCAGGGCTGTCAATTAGATTTACTTTTGTTTAATTTTGTTCCCTGTTAATTTTATCATGTTTTAATTTAAGTGCTAGGGTTTCATTGAAACCCTAACTCTCTGTTTTGAGTTCAATTTGTTGAATGTTCTTGAGAACTTAATTGAATTAGATAACTTCAATCCTAGCATCTAACACTCTTCTCTCACAATGCATACCAACGCCATGGATGCATTGTAGTTAGGTTACACTTGTGTTTAGTATCTTTGCAGCTCAATCCTTAGAGTTATAGGCTAATTCCTTTGATTAGTTATACTTAAGTAGATAACTAATGCTCTGGGTTAGTACCCTTAGTGTGTATTGAAGTTTCACTAGGTGAAACCCTTTAAATGAGTGGTAGAATTGACAATCTTCACTCATCCGACATAGGAACAAGAGCTTCAACATAGTTGATCACATAATAGGAGTTAGTGGAGGATTTGGAGACCTTAGTAACCCTCCTGTCACTATCTTTACCTTAGTTAGAGTCATCACAGGTTCAAAACAAAGTAGTATTGGCACAAAAATATCTCGCAAACCCCATGTTGTCACCGGTTACTTACTTAGAATTCGTTAAGCGACCTTAGATCACTTAAGCACCCTAGTCCTTGTGGGATCGACCCGTACTTGCCGCGTCTCCAATAGACGCCGTGCACTTGCGGTATAACCCGTAGGCCGTAAAATATATACACTTTCGAGGCCTACCAAGTTTTTGGCGCCGTTGCCGGGGACTTGGTGTGTGCCCTGTGATTTTCGGCTAATACATCACTGAGTTTCATCCTTCCTCTGTACATACTCACCTTGTGTTATTTCTTTTAGTGTAACTTAGCTTGTTTTACCATTGCATCCAGGTTTTCTTTTCTTGACATTGCATCTTAGCATTCACTTTGCATCATTAGCATAACTTAGTGTGCATTACAATCATAATTTGTCTTTGTCCTTAGCATCTCGCCGCCATCCGTTCTTGTAGCTTAATCGTTCTCTCTGTTCTTGCATTTACTGCATCTATTTCGCACACGCATCATAACCCTTCACACTTCCCATTAGTGTAACTTGTTAATAGCATAATCAGCTGTAAATTTTGTTCTTTCTGCATCTCGGCTTCTTGACCTGAGCTATAAGCCTCTGTAGCTGTAGCTTAGTGTCACTTGTCACTTTTAACTCCCGATCGGTCCAAATCTCTCACTTGTAGTTTCACTTGTAGTTTCACTATTACTTTTCCATTGTGTCGACATTTTTATCCCGTGACTCAATTCTTGGAACCGAGAGTGGCCGTTGAGATTTGTGTACATGCTCTAACGGCCAACCCAAGGAGACAAGAGAAAGGTGCAACCGAGCAAGCCACCCGCGACTCGTAAGGTACCCGAGCTCGTTGTGCCGCAGAACTGTTGTGTTCTTCTGGCCGAGCAACCAAAGAAAGGGAAGGCGGGGAGCGGAATAACACAGCCATTGTGGCTAAACCAGGGTTGGTCAATTTTTGTTATATTCTATACATGCATGATCTTGTGTGCAAGCGAGTACAACCACGAATGCATGCTAAAACCTTGAATGATTAAATGAATGATAGTATGTATGCACATTGAATGACTCCGAGCAACCCCGCCATTCGGGTTAGCCATTGTCACTGTGTTGTGTGTAAGCCCATTTTTTGAATTTGCTTTGAGCATCCGCTCACGTGTACCCATTGCCTTGAGCTCCCTTGCTAGCCCCCCGAAGCCGCAAGCTTGAGCTCCCTTGCCGGACCACAGCGTAACCCCGAGCATGAGCCATTAGAGCCGCAACTCCGGAGCATACCTGTGAGCCACCACCGTTGCACCAAGTTTTTACCCCGTGAAAACCTTAGTGTGTGGCCCGAGCATACTTGTGTGGCTCGAGCATACCCCGAGCCGTGCTCAAATGCCTGCGGACTCACTGTTGCACCTCCCAAACCAGCCCACATAACTTGGCACGCAACCCGGGCTCGTGAGTAAACCGGCCCACTAGAACCCACACTTTGTTGGGCTAAACACCACCGGGCTAACGAGAACCCAACCCGGGGCTGCAACCAAATGAAACCAGCACCTCACAGGCTAACCCACTTTGAGAAGCCCAACCCGGGCCGTACATTTTAAGCCCACATAAGCCTGTTCCAACTAGGCTTTGCATCCTACCTGTGCTGTGCAACTTGCTCTGCTCACATAGCTGGTTTACATAACCAAGCTAAGCCCACATACTTCCGGGCGTGCACAAACCTGGACTTTCCCACATAAGCCACACCGCTGGGCTTAAACTAAATCGAAGCCCACATCTCATTGGGCTGTGCACAACCGGAGCCTCTTTAGGCTTCTCAAATCGGGTGTTAACCTTCCTACATAACCCGGGCTTAATCTAAAGCCAGCCCACGAGTCACCGGGTTTGGACTTTCCCAACAGGACCAAAACCCACAAAAACCAAAATGAATCCCATTGAAACCAAATCCCAATAAACCAAAGCCCACATAAACCAAACTAAATTTTGAGTTCAATAAGAGAGCTAAACCATGTCGGGATTTTGGTCTCAGATCTGGGATGGAAACAAATCCCTTAGAGAGCGTGCTTACGGGCACGCTTCACAGATGAACCCCACATACCATAGTGATTTTAGGGAATTTTATGAGCCTTCTCCGGGCCCCGACTTCACATGCCCTAACCACTATGAGCACATGCATCATCCACCACGGGTTGAGAATGAACACTCTCCTCATACCCAAGTCATCACTTCTCGATCAATTAGAAGCTCGACTATCCGGCTTAGAAAGGCAATCACATGAGCGATCATTGTCGAATCTAGTTTTTCTAGGCAATATGAAATGCATGCTTGCACCTTATGTGGTGGCTTAGACCACCCTGCTGTCAATACTTGTTACATCTTGCATGATTTTAGACGGTCTAGGAAAACCATGATAATCCAATGTACGAAGTGTCAGAAGTGACTATTGGGACCATAATCAACCCGCACACATGCATCATTCACCACAGTGGGGGAGATGAACAATTTTATACTCCCCAACTCCTTGCTTGCAATCAATAATGAAACGCTCATGGAGCAAAATGCTCTTGAATTGAATGCAATGCATGATCATCCATATAGCAATATATCTCGAATTTCCTTCTCTAGTGAACCACATATGCAACCATGTAATGATCATTCATATGAAGCATGCACGCCCACTAGTGAAACCTCTCCTTCCATTGAACAACTCAACATGATTCTTCAAATGAACCTAATGAACAAAATGAAGAATGGAAGGAATTTCATGATAAGATGCTAGTTGTCCCTAATAAAGCAAATTGTGAAAATAGTGTTTCTATGCCTACTCATGCAAATAACACTGAATATGAACCTAATCTAGAGGTAAATGAGTACACTAGAAATGCTAATAGGGAAATGCATTTTTGCTATGATGATGATGATGAATATGACATGTTAGAAGAACTTGTTCATACTGAAAACGTAGTAGAATCTTTAGGTTCAGAGACATCAAGTGTCTCTTCTGTGAACCCTATGAATGATGCTTCTTCTAATATTCATATATGTGATGATGATATGGAACCTGTGGAATTGTCCTGTGAAAATGAACATGATTTACCCTCTTTTGACTTTAGGAAAGTGTGTGATGGTACAAATGCTTTTAAAAATGAAAACAACCTAGATGTACCTAACCTCTCTCCTGAGTCACAAATTGATACTCCTCCACCAAACCTAGGTGTAGTTTGTCACAAAATTGCAAAACCAACTTTTCTGAAAATGCCTAACTTAGGCCTAGAACTTTGTGCTTCCCAAGTCCTCTTGGACTATTTTGCATCAAAGTATAACACTCTTAAGGAGCCACAAGGTTGGAATATGTATGTCTCGCTTCTCAGTAATTAGCAAAACTCATTTTGAGTTAGACCTTTTGCATGATGTACCTTTAAAATTGCAAGATTTTGTTCTCACAAACACACCCGTTCACAAATTTAGGTTTGGGGAAACTCCTTCACATCTGGGTCTTACTTGCACTTTCATGTTATATTTGTGTAAGACTGTTGATGTTTGTACATATTGTCTTTTGGGTTGATCCTCAACTCTTTAGACTCTTGGTTTATGGTGAATTTTCATTGTATATATCCAGTAGGACTTGTTAAATTTTCTTTTCTTGAATCGGTTGAGTCTTCTTGCACATATATTATGCTAATCCGATATGATCTCCGTTGAGAATATTGGATTCTAGCCTTGACGAATGAAGCTCAACCCGCCTCCCGCCGACATCCCGTAATCTCTTCCCTTTTCTCTTATCAAAGATAGTTCTCTCGGTATGTGATTGTTTAAATTTTTTCTATATGAAGACACATTGAGGACAATGTTTGATTTAGGTTTGGGGGTGCATTTGCATTTAGAGTTTTTAGTTTTTATTTTGCATTTAGAGTTTTTAGCCTTTTATTTTATCTTTTTTTTTTGCAAAAAAAAAAAAAAAAAAAAAAAAAAAACTCTTTTTGTAGCATGCTTTTAGAGATTTTAGAGTCACTAGCATGCTTTTAGCTATGTTTACATAGAGAATCTGACCGAAATAACAGAACTTGGAAGTACCGGAAAACGCAATCGGGTTCCTTAGTTGATTAGAGCGTTAAAATTGGATTTAACCATACCGGAGAGCGAATTAGGTCTTTGTTAGATATTCTAGAGTAGAATTGTGATCACCCATAGTGGAGACTACCCATTTTACATCAAGTGAGGCACCAACCTTCAATTTTTGCAACTTTCTAGAAAAGTCGTTAGAGTGTGTGTCACCGTACGTAAAGTCCGGGTAGGAATGGTGAGCTACCCAACTCAGACCATTTTCAGCACTACTTTTGATCTCTTGAGTGCTAGTTTTTGTCAATCATGAGGGTGACGTCTAAAGAAGAAAACTACTTCTAAATACCGATTTGCCGTTAGCATCACTCTCTCTCTCAATCAGCAAGACCCATAGAAACACAACATCGTCAGCAACCGGAGCAGAATCAGAATATTGAAAGAAAAGTTGAGATAGTCCAAGGTTTATATGCAACAAAGAAAAGAAAAGAAAAATGAGAATTAATGAAGTTTATGAAAAATTGAGTTTATCGTTTTATTGTAAAAAAAAAAATAAAAAAAAAAAAAAAAATAATTGTATTATTATTTTCGTTTCATGTACTTAAAAAAAAAAAAAAAAAAAAAAAATCATTCAAGTTTTTGTAAAGTTCAGAAGTTCGTCATCAACAGTTGAAGACCGAAGATTGAAGACGTTTCTATGGTTCTTACGAGAGAGTGATATTAATTGCCGATCGGGTGAGAAGGTAAGTGAGTACTCACACCCCTTACCAATGATTGATTTTCCTTTCTTAGAGATCATTAGAAAAAGATTCTTTTGTCCACACTTCGTGGAGTCTCCGCATTTTATTTGAAGGTTATCCTTCTTACCTACAACGTGTGCGGGATTTCTCTCTTTATTCCCGCCTCGCACACATGAGAGACTAAAAAAGCGATCTTTTTGAGTGCAATTATCATAAAACCCCGATGGTGAGGCGAAGTCGAGGCTTATGATCACAATCGAATCCGAATTCTTTCATATGGTATGGTTACTTCTCGCTCAACTCTTAAGGATGAGAATGCGTTCTTCGATAGTTCTAACTTCGTTACTAGCATGCGAAACTCTATGTCCTCATAGCTTCTTGGAGGCTTGAGACTCTTTTACACTACGAAGTTGGAGAAGGTTTTGTGGGTACACCTCTTGTAAACCCTCACGAGACTACAACTCGTCCACTAGGGACACCTAGGGGTTTAAAGGCTTAGTGCATACGCTAAATGCATTCGAGAGACTGCGACAGGGGTATAGTTAGGATTTCTTATTTTCTGTTTCACTTGAGGACAAGTAAAATTCGTGTTTGGGGGTATTTGATGAGTGCCAAATAGTGCATATTTATACACCTTTTATTGGCATTTTACTCATCTTTTGTGCTTATAAATTAGATATTATCCCATATTCTCGTATTTTCCTTGTTTTTAAGAATAAATATTTGTATTAATTAATTTTGTGTTTTTAGGTAGTAAATAAAGTTCCTGAGGAATTGAGGAGCCAAAGAGCGAAGAATTGGAGTCGAGCATCTATGGAGCGTAAAGCCAAAGCCCACGCGCGAACAAGTTGCAACCCAACAAGTAGCAACTCATCTACAAGACATGGGCTAGAGCTACCCACGACCCGGATCCGAACCCGCTCATCCCGAGCCGTTAAGATCTTCACTAGCCACATCCAACGGCCGCTCCTCCCTACACATCGTTCTTTGATGCACTCGCCCAACAAACAAATCACTCCGAGCCTCCCTAGACCGTTCGGATCTCACTCCCACGCATCCAACGATCGCGCCTTACTCTCATCAAACCTTCGATGTACCTTCTCAACACCACAACACCTATATATACACCCAAAGCCTAACCCTAATTCATTTTCTCTCTTCCCTCTGACATTCTCGGAGCGAGCTCACTCTCTCCCTCCGCTCTTCTCCGTCCTCTCCCGACTGGACAAACACCTCACCTCCGCCACCTTCTTCCCCCGACACCACACCAACACCAACGACTACCTATTCCGCCACCCTCGCCCTATTCATCTCTCGCATAGCCTCTCTCTCATCCTCTCGAGGTGTGTTAGAGATAAATAGACTTAGGGTTTAGTCTAACATCACAAGCATGGCGTTCTCGAGCCCCTTGGGAGCAAGAAGACAAAGTGATTCGGGCGATTCGGGGTATGGGTTTGAGTTAATTTATGTTTTAAAATTAAATTAGGGTTTGGAATTATTTTGGGGATTTTTCATGTATAAATAGAAGGTGTATTTGGATGTTTGAGGCATCACTGGATTAGCCGAAATTTGTCAATTAGATTTACTTTTGTTTAATTTTGTTCCCTGTTAATTTTATCATGTTTTAATTTAAGTGCTAGGGTTTCATTGAAACCCTAACTCTCTGTTTTGAGTTCAATTTGTTGAATGTTCTTGAGAACTTAATTGAATTAGATAACTTCAATCCTAGCATCTAACACTCTTCTCTCACAATGCATACCAACGCCATGGATGCATTGTAGTTAGGTTACACTTGTGTTTAGTATCTTGCAGCTCAATCCTTAGAGTTATAGGCTAATTCCTTTGATTAGTTATACTTAAGTAGATAACTAATGCTCTGGGTTAGTACCCTTAGCTGTGTATTGAAGTTTCACTAGGTGAAACCCTTTAAATGAGTGGTAGAATTGACAATCTTCACTCATCTGACATAGGAACAAGAGCTTCAACATAGTTGATCACATAATAGGAGTTAGTGGAGGATTTGGAGACCTTAGTAACCCCTCTGTCACTATCTTTACCTTAGTTAGAGTCATCACAGTTCAAAAACAGCCGTATTGGCACAAAAATATCTGCAAAACCCCCTGTTGTCACTGGTTACTTACTTAGAATTCAGTTAAGCAGCCTTAGATCACTTAAGCACCCCTAGTCCTTGTGGGATCGACCCGTACTTGCCGCGTCTCCAATAGACGCCGTGCACTTGCGGTATAACCCGTAGGCCGTAAAATATATACACTTTCGAGGCCTACCAGATCTGAAGCCGAGTTTGAGATGGATTGAAAGTGCAGTTCAAATGCCGAAAACAACAAGAAGTACAACAAGATGGTGATGAGTAAAGGGTTCAACTCGGATTCGAGTTTGAAATGATTTTGATGGTAGATTTGCATCTGTTCTGGGGTTCGATTTGAGAAATGGGTGTTGAGAGATGAATCTAGTGGTTGTTGTTTGCTGTAATTGGAGGTGGAAATGGTTGAGCTGCTGAGATAAGAAGATGGGTTTCATTTGTTGAGTACTAGGATGAAAGAACAAGGTTTCGAATGCTGGGTGTTGGTTAAGGAGTTAGCTGGTGGATGATGTTGGTGTTGTTGCTTTGAGCTGTGAAGCTATGGAGTCGCAGTTACACCTAGAGGAGTTAAACCGTGTCGCAGTGGAAGTATGTTTTGTGCAGTGGTTGCAGTATGCTAAGTAACTGAATTTGGGGTTAGTTATTGAACTGAGATGTGGAAGAATGTGTTTTTAGATGAATGTTTAGGACATATTCCAAATTTGATAGATGGCTTTGGTTGAATGAATGCGGTGGAGTTGTAGCCGCCAATCGAAGCAATGGAGGAGCGAGAAGATTAGATGTATGGCTAGGAAATTACAGGGAAGAACAGGTATTGGTTGATGAAGTTGTACATTTGCCGGTTGAGTGGAATTGGCGGAAATGTGAATGTATGAAATACTGGTGCAAGAGTTATCGTTGGTCTTGTACATGAATGTTAGTTATTCTTCTTTGCAATAGAGAAAGCCATGGTGAGTTGCCTTTGCCATTATGGAGACCGGAATGAATGAGAATTGATGGACTGAGAGTGAAATAGAAATAGAATGCCTGACCAGTACATGCAACTGCGCGAAAACACAAAGTGAGAATCTTGAGTTTGGTGGTACTGAGTTCTGTTTATCGGATTTGAACCGAAAGTGGGGATCATAATATTTCGATTGAATCACGAAGGAGGTACGTGTTGGATACAAGAGTTGGCCGCCGGACATATGAGCTACGGGTCACGCTTTTGGGTGTGTTTTCGCAAGAAATAAGAATTTGGGTTAGTTGGTTTTTGTGAATCTATGAACTATAGAGATGGAGAAATGAGGTGATAGAAGTATATATTTGCCCGTGGTGGTTCCGTATGTTAGCTTGCCAGAGACGGTTTTCCGGCGACAAATTCCGGCAACCGGTGACCGGATTCCGGTGATGACGTCAGCAATCCGGCAACCCATTTTTGGACCCAAAAATTACAGAGGAGATGTTTAACACATGGGCTTGGTGGATCGATTGGAGACGGGTTTTGAGAAGACTCACTACACCAAATTCTGGGATTAGAAATAGAACCAGGCCGTTACTAAAACGGGTTGTAAACCCTCACCTGTTGCAAAAGTGGGTGTTACATTTTTTTGTAACGGCTTTGTAGCCGTTACGATTTTTTTTTTAGACGGCCCTCGTAATGTGCTTGAGCCGGGCATTTAATTTGCCACGTGGTAACGGCTGGTAGCCGTTACGAATTTTGTTTGCAGCAGACATTGTAATGACTTAGAGCCGTTCGAACTTTTTTGTAACAAAAAAATTCTTCTTAGGTCAACAACCTTGACCGGGTCAAAATTGGTCAATATTTTTCACGGGAAATACATTTTCCTTTCGTTCTACCACATTCAACAATAGTTTCTTCATTCAATTCGTATCAATATTCATTCGATTCATACCACATTCAAATTCAATCAATCAATTCATATAAAAAAAAGAACATCAATTCTTCTAAGTACATTTTTTTTTGTTATCAAATTCCCAGGGAATACATAGAACTTCCTAAGTTCAGTTCCTTCTCACTTAGGTCAGTATAAGTTCAGCTCAAAAACTACAAACAACTTACTCAAAACTTGCAGATAGTTGCCAAGCATTCTTCATCAAGTTCTCCGTAATCACCGACTTACTCATAAGGATAATAACCAGGCCGCTTGCAGTTCCTGCACAAAGAATCTGGCCTGCAAAAAGAAAGTACAAAACAAAATTAAAACCGCTAAGAAGCCAAGATTTAAAGTCGGGTTACGAGATGGGGATGTAGCGAGGATACGTTCCATTTGTCTTATTGTAAAGCCGGGTTCGAGCGGGGGGAGTAGGATGGGGTAGTGAAGGAAAATCTCAGTAGCACCTCCGTTGATAAACCTTGGAGTACTATGTGATGAAATAAGTTGGGAGTCGACACGACGTCCAACCGGACCATAGATCATTGTAATTTCTATCTTGGCCGGATGAAACAAGTGAACGGTGGGTCCTCTCAAATGCTTCGGATATCCTAAGGAGCCGATTCACTGAACTCGCGCTTGCGCATTATATCGGCTGCTCAAACGGATCTTCAATCTAACAGAAGCAGTTAGGATCAAAAGCAAAGTGTAACTTGGTTAGGAAGTGCGAAAAGTATGGTACTTATTATCTGATTCCTGGAATCTGATTTTGCAAGACTAGAAAGAATTTATGAAACTTATGAGTAAAGGATAGTCTTTTGTCCACTTATCATTGTTTCTTTTTTATTCCCATCGCCCTGTATAAGTGCAGATTGTGTACTCTGATGCCAGCACGCTTATTCTAGAAAACTGCCATAAAAAAAAAGAAAATTGCAGAATCAAATATTTTAATGAAACAAACATATGAAAGAACCATAACAATGAGTCCAGACACTAGGTTCTCTGTCAACCCCTTATTAGCCGTATTAGTTGTACATATACTTGCGAAGTACTCACAAGGGGTGTGGGCCGTTTGTAGCACACCCCACAAAAAAAATAAAGTAATGCAAGATTTACCTTCGAAAAAATGATATGAAAAGCTTAGGCGAGAGAGCTTTGATTTAAATTTCGAAACTATTCCTCTTAAATATTTCTATATTAGCAAAGACATGTGTAATGTATAGTTCTCTGCGGTGAGCCTTGAACCTACAACGGGAAGATGCAATGACATGCTTGGGTCAAGAACTTGCAACCACATATGAGTGCCTATGCTCAAATGGGAAAAGATAAACCAGAGCAAGCTTTAAACCGAAGTACAATAGTGTGTAGCTCTTTCTCAAATGTCTTATATCAATGGTAGAGATGTTATGTGAAGGGTGCACAACGCCCGCTGTGTATCCCATTAGTTATTGAAGAGCAAGAGATGCACACACCTGTAAGATCTTTGGCAACATTTCCCGAATAGATATCCTTTAATGGAGGGAAAATCGCGGGCTCACATGTCTGGTGGAAGCAAAATACTGAATATTACTTCTTTGAACCAAAAGCAAACACCAAATTATTCCTACTATCATAAAACTCGAAAAACACTAGTTCGGAAAACGAAAAACACCTGAAGATGGAATATAACAAGCAAACAGAGAGAATATGAGTTTAGTGTTCCATTCTTCGGGTCATTGATATGTTGCGACTTGGCCCACTCCTTGATCTGCACACGCGAAATAAAGAATAAGGGCAGATGCATTCAACTACCACACTAGAATGTATCTTGTGGTACCTGACCAATAAAATCATATCGCAGAAGTGTCTATCAATCTCGGTAAGCCAGAGAAACAATTTGGATTTGATTTGGCCTAGCAGATTACTGATAGAGATATCACAAGAGATATTTTGGAGGTTGGTCTCACATATTAGGAGGGGTATCCTAGCCTGCAGGATAAGTTGCAAGTTCCGAACCATTCCTGAAACCAAAATACTCTATAAGAAAGCAACAAAAAATTGCAACATGGTTGTATTACATATAAGGGTTTGCAATTAGATACCGAGTTTAAGCCCAAACCAAACAACTAGGGTAGAAAGAAGTGGTTGAATACACGCTACCTACCCCTCTTACGCAAAGATTTAGTTATCTCTTTCAAGAATTTATGCTTCTTGTTTTTGACCATAGATGAAACGAGTTCGCCACATGGTATTTCAATAGATATATCCAAATCTCCTCATCTCGTGTAGAGATTAGATACAAACGACCCAAACGGTTCCACGGTCGCACCCGCATCTGTTCACAATTGGAAATCAATTCATATATAAATCCATCTCAAAATCAAATCTACACTTAACAGTAATAATGAATCATCAATGCAAACAAAGGAGGATTGAACAACAGCTCACAAATCGTTAATGACAGTATACCTAGCTGGGGATAGATTGAACAACAGCTCGCAAATCGTTAATGACAATATACCTAGCTGTAACATCTCCATCTAATGGTTTAATCACATTGAGTATATCTCCCAGGCAACGACCTAGTAGTGTATTACTATTACTAATTCCATTACCATTCCCATTCGAATAATAGGACGACGAAGAAGACAAATTCATCTCTCTAAATGAATCATAACATTGAGTTGTTCATTAAATTCAACATCGGATTAGATTGAAAGTAACCTAAGATTCAAAAATTAGAAAAATTACACTATTCATATTCAGATTTCCATAAATAAATTGGGGTTTTTCAATTGGTTAAACATACTACGATTTAGACAGAATCAGTAAGTAAGAAGAAACTTACGATTTGTATCAATGGTTCATTCATCACCTGAATAAACCTTAGAAGTAGTTAGAACAACACCATCAGCACTACCAGAAGCAGTCCCAACCCCTTGTAGCTTCTCAGTCAACTTATCAATTTCATTCCCATCTGCATCTGAATAAAATGCCCTAAATCAGAAACCCAAATCTCATAATCGATTGAAGAAGAAACCCTAAATCAATTATCATTTTGAAACCCTAAAACAAATACCTAAATCTAGCTGAAATAAATCGAAATCAAAACCAAAAATAGATACCTAAATTAAACAAAGTAGAACATATGTTTTCTCACGATTAGCTTAGGGTGAAGATCAGTTCTTTCAAGTTCAAACTCCGACGAAGAAACTAAGATCGAAAAAATGAATCATAATACTGATTGAAACCCTAAAATCGATTTATGAATCCATAAAAATCCTACTATAGATGATGAAGAAACCGAATCAAACCGATTCATCAAAATCGATTAGTTTGATCGACCGAGAGGAAGAGAAGATAGGGCCGAGAGAGAAGAGAGAAAAAAGAAACGAAAAAATGAAGTTTTCGTTCGGTTTGTTAGGTATACTGTAAATCACGAATGTGAATCGCACACTCGTGGGGGAATATCCTCTAATGTTAATCATCTTGGGTGGAAACACAATGGTACGCGTGTGAAAGGCACACTCAGAGACTCCAGTGTTACGGCCAGTGTGACAATGCGTGTGGTCGGCACGCTATGAATGAAAAAATTTCATGCTGGTGGCCTCTTATTTAATTTTTAAAACTTTGTAACGGTCTCTGCCTGTTACTAATTTTGTCGTAACGGCCATTTGTAACGGGAATTTCGTAACGGCCAGTAAGCCGTTACGAATTGCTGTTACTAATCTGGGAATTTGGTGTAGTGACTTGACCTACTTTTGGAAAGAGCATCCTTTTAGAATGGGAGAAGCATATAAATAGAAAATCTTTCTTTAAACCTAGATATATCTCCATTAGGGAGAACTGCTGCTACTTTTGTTCTAGGGTTTACAACATGATAGATTTTCTCTTTATTCTTGTGATGAACTCCTTTAACATGAGTAACTCAGTTTTATTATTGGTTCAAGATGTAGTTGGATTTTGTAACCAAGTTATTGATTTTATGATTTAGTTTTCTCTCAATATTATCGTTTGATTTCTACTGCGTATAATAATTGCATGATTGATGTATTGCAATATGATTGAATGTTTGTTTGGTTGAGTCTAGAATTGATTGAACATACATACATCTATATCTATAGCTAATTTAGGGTTCATCATCGAGCGATAACCTTGAATACGAGTAGCATGATATGATTATAGTTTGTAGTGATACATCCTTGTAATCATATGTAGAAATTGACCTTTGGTCAAATTGTTTGCGCAATGTATTCCAATTGCATTGATTAGCCTATTTCACAAAACTTAATGCTCCTAGGAATTGAACTTAATTAGCGCAAGGCGTTAGGTTATTATTTAGGTAGAATTCACATATGCAGCTCTAATGTGTGTGTTGATAACTGAGGAAATTTATGGAGTATTCTTGCAATAAGGTATTCTAGGGCTTTTGATGATAGCGAGATTAAATATGAATTCTAGTCATACATTCAATACTTGTTTACAATTGAAGATGAAACCTTTAACCAATATCGTTACATCTTGATTTGCGTGTTTGCTTTGTTTTATTTTGTTTTAGTTATATAAAAATCAGAAAACCCCCCGTTGCTTTACATAAGAAACCGAAACATATTGACAACCTAGTCCTCTATGTGGGAACAATCCTTTCTTGCCCTTGCTTCATTATATATTTTGAGTAGTAAGAAAGTGTAATTTATTTTTGACGCCTACGACAGCGATCAGTTATGGAGAGGATTCATGAGTTTTTGCAAAAACAAGGAAAGTTGCTAAAACCAAGGAGTTTTCATGAGTTCATGAAATAACAAAAAATTAGGAAAATAATGGGAGAGGCATGGACCGACCATGGCTAGGACATGGCCGGCCGGCCGGCGGGCCCGGCCCTGGGCGCCTCTTATTATTTTATTAATATTTATTGTTTTCTCCTATTTTGCGTAGGATTCCTCATTGTTTCATATTTTTGGATGCTCGTTTGTGCATCTGGGTGCTCAGTCGTGCATCATTGTCGAATACACTTGCACCATTTTTGTGGGGCTTACTCAGTGGTAGTCTAGGCGCCCAGTTATTGAGTATTTATTACTAATTTATGAAATTCAGTGGAGAATAATTCATGAAACTGAGTAATAAAAATGAATAGTTGTTTATTATTAATTCATAGGATCAGATGTGGATTCGACCACAAATTCAGAATAATAAAGCAAGCATTACCATCATATGGGATCGTGGATTCGACCATTGAATCGGAGTAATTAAAATTATCTATCACCATTTCATGAGATCAGTTGTGGATTCAATCATGAAATCGAAATAATGAGATAATGTAGTAGTTTTATCGCCATTCTATGAGATCAAGCTGTGGATTCGATCATGGAATCACAGCAATTGTTATTGCCATTCCATGGGATCAGGTCGTGGATTCGACCATGGAATAGGAGCAATAATAGATTATTCTGGGAATTCAGCGGTGAATGTCGCGGCAGAATTAATCTATTACAGAAAAGATATTATCCAGCTAAAGCGTCACATCTATTCTGAATGGTGCATAGTCAGGGAATCACGGTGTTGTTTACGACATGAAGACGTTAGTGCTCTCAATCTACGGAGAACCGCCTGAATCTATACACGGTCTCTCCACATGATCAGGGAACGGTGAGTGTCACCGACGTCCTAAAGGCGTCCGCCGCCCAACTATTCTTCTATGTGGAGGTGGGTCTCTCTCCTGCAGTCAAGGAATAGTGAGTGTCACCGACGTCCTGAAGGCGTTAAGCTCTCAATATACGGAGAACCGCCCAATTATGTTATTCTGCATAGAGCTCATGATGAAATACCAGGGATCGAATCGCTCAGCTAGTGGGGATTTTCAAAAACATATTCATCATGGCTTTGTAAAATATGAATCGTTGCATGCCTGAAAGCCGTGTCAAAAACAAGCCTCGTGATTTTATGATTTTGCCCCTTGTTGAAAATCCGCCATCAACATTAAGTCCCCTGCTTAGTGGGGAACAGTCATGTTCCGCAGTAATGCATTAAATGGTGATTTTCAGTCTATGAGATCGGTGGTTGAACTCAATTTACAAAGGTGTTCTCAGAATCCCCGATTTGCTCCAATGTCGTCATGTACGAGCAAATATTCGGGTGGAGACTTTGATAATGTGATAGAGTGTCATCTCGTGAATATGGAGAGATGAAGCACTTCTGATTTGGGTTTCCGGAGGCTCAGTTTTGGTTGGTTTAGGATTTACGGCCCGAGCCCAAAAAATAAATCCTTGTTTTAGGAACAGACGTTCGTTCGTTCGTTCGTTAGTTTAATAAACAAACAAAATAGACCCGAGTCCAATGATTAAAAAAAAAAAATTGTCTATGAGCTTTCACGAAAATCAAAATTTTTATTTTCTTTTAAATATGTGAGATTTCACAAAAATAGAATAAACTCTCGTTTCAAAGATGGATGCTCGTACGAGAGAAAAGTTTTTTTTTTTTTTAATAGACGTGTGTCTGTTTGTAATAAATTTTTTGTATGAGCTTTCATGAAAACTTCTATTTTTGATATGTGAGCCTTTATAATTTTTTAAGAGATGCTCTCGTTTCAAAGACGGATGCTCGCGAGAGGGAGCAAAAATATATACACATGTTTTCAAAGTTACGTGAGTTTCACTTTAAAATATATATGTTTTTGTAAAATCAATGTTTTGATTTTGAACAACCGTTGAAGGTAGACAATTATTCACGGTGAAATAATATTTTTATATGAGTTTTCAAAGTTGTGGAATGGATGTCTATCCAATTTTTGAAAACCAGTGGATGTTCACTCAGTAAAAATTTATGTGGGTTGTTCACGGTTTCATGAAAATCAATTTATGATTTTTGAGCAATTGCTGAAAGCAAGCAATTGTATACGTGATGAAATAATGTATGTATGAGTTTGGCGATTTTATAGTGTATGCACACATGTAGAAATCAACGAATGTTCACATGAAAGGTTATGTGAATTATTCATAGTTTCATGAAAAGTCAGGTGTTGACTTTAAATAATGAATTTTGCTCGTCTTGGCAAGTTTGAAGAAGCGAGCAAGTTTTTCGAGGTTTTTACGTTATTATCACTAAGTTCGTGAAACCGTAAATAGGTAAGAGTTGAGGATTACCATTTTTGTTGCGTGTTTGTTATTGGTATATCCATGACTCCATGTCTTTCGCCTCAGATAATGGTGACTTCTGGTTACTACAACTCTTCTGGCTCTTCCGGGAACGCTCAAAAATATTAAGTCAAAGATGAAGACTTCTGCAGATGCTCATGCCAAGGCGAATCGGCCTTTCAGAGACGCTAGAAGGCTGACGCATTCTATGTCTCTAGATCATCAGGGAGTCGTCCCTCATCAGAGAAGTACCGTCGACTTCAGCAGGTGAGACTATCGACTGAAGATGAAGTTAGGCTTTGTGTTGATGGTGTAGCTCCTGATTCAAATGTGGATAAATGAAGAATTTCGTCATAATTCGTCATCAGAAAATTCAGAAGTTAGGTCTTAATTGAAATTATTGTAGAATCTTCGTCCGATGTCGGATTTTCGGGGTCTACCCATGTATCCTCATTCCCAGGAAATTTCCAAACTTTATCAAAGAAGCTTTTTGAGTTTCGAGCATGTTTAGGTTCCGGAATCGACGAAACAATAAACTTCCAGGAGACCTTCAGAAAATTTTCAAATGGCATGTGGTCCAATGTTTTGGCCACAACTCTTCGCTCGTTTCTCCAATTGTTTTGAATTTTGGATATGTTGTAGAGAACATCCATACGAAGATAATGGTACATGACCCATCCCTTGATTCTTCACCAATTTCCCCCAGCTTGTTGTTTTGTACGGGATAGTGTAAAATATTTTCAGATGAGTTTGTTTTAACACACTCTCTTGTTGTGTCTTTAGACCATTCGCTTGTGTCTTGAACGGTTGATGAAGGATTTTAATGTCATTGATTCATTTGAGATCAGGACCCTTTGATTGATACATGAGCATGGTGCTTGCAGTGCCGTCTTGTTTCCGTCAGTCGTAGAAACATTATCTCTGGAAGCCTGGTCATGGGACCATAACTGAGGTTGCTCTCACGAGAGGATGGTGTAATGACCATGGTGGCATGTTCCGGTGGTAGCATTATTTTTACGACGATTTATTAGCACTGGAGAGCCCGGCACCACGAGTCTTGGATTGTGAAGTTGATAATCATGATCAGTGGACCGTCAGTCCCCAGTATTTTGTCAAATCTCTCTCTTTCATATTCTTCTGGCAAAACCTAGATAGAGGATGGTAGGCTTGGAAAGAAGCTTCGCCTACGTGTTAAACTGCAAGTGCACAGCGCCTGTTGGAGGCGTGGCAAGTGCATGTGTCGATCCATTGGGAAATGGAGTGGTCAGATAGTTGATCTAAGGCTTTCTAACCGATTTCTAGAGAAGTGACAAAGTTGTAAGTTGGTTGTCGATGCGACTAAGTTGTTGTGACTCTAAGCTAAGGCAAAGAAATGATTAAAATGCAATTTGAGAACACTAGGGTAGTTGATTCCACCTTCTAACCTCATGCTAAGGTAATGTGGCTCTGGTTAAGTTCTTGTGCCTTCCCTTGAAGGTCTCTAATGGGTGTTTATTAACTAATTGTCACTAATTCACCCCTAGTATGAGTTGTCTTCTTACTGTACAACTCATCACAGGCTTAAAAGCTCATTAGTTAATTACTAATCCTAATCATATTATAACACAGCAAAAACAGAACCAATAGGCTAATTACTTGACATGAAATTAGGGGTTTCAACAACACCCTAGTAAAATGAATTAGAACATAATGAAAACAATTCAAACACAATTTAAACTAAGTTGGTGCACTGGCTAACCCAGACATGAAGTTTTACACACACACCTCAACTCTATTTATACATGCAAACCCTAATTCACTTCAAATTGAAAATTAAACAAATACCCTCTCACCCAAACCATTGAATTCTTGTCTCCTCCGTGAAATCGGCTCGAAATGATGTTTTCTCCCACATTGTTAGCGAAACCCTAACCCTAAGTCTTTCTATCTCTCACTTAGCTTCTAGGGAAGAAGCTATGGAAGAGATAGAAGGAGATTAGAGGTGATGAAGGCGGGTGTACTGGTGGGCTGTTGTTGGTGGCTGGTCGGAGAAGAAGTGAAGGTGGCTCGCCGAGCTTGGTCGGGAGAGAAAGGGAGAAATGGAGTTTCCTGCCAATTGTCGGAGAGGAGAGAAAGAAAGAGAAAGTGAGGTTAGGTTTTGTTTGGGTGAAGATATAGGTGGCCGTGGTGTTGAGCGGATGTAGCGAGGGTTGATGAGAAGGATGGAGCGGCCGTCGGATGTGGATGGGCGAAATCTCACGGCTCGGGGGGACGGGTTCGGATCGGGTGATGCGCCGGGTCTTGGATAGCTCAAGCCCATGTCTTGTAAATGGGTTGCTCCTTGTTGGGTTGCAAATTGATGCGCGCTTTGGCTTTGGCTTTCTGGCCGCATAGACGCTCGTCTCCAATTCTCTGCTCTTTTGGCTCCTTAATTTCTCCGAGCTTTATTTACTACCTAAAAACACAAAATTAATTAGTACAAGTATTTATTCTTGCAAACAGAGAAAATATGTAACTGGGATAATATCTCGATTTACGAGCACAAAAGATGAGTTAAATGCCAATAAAAAGGTGTAGAAATATGCAATATTTGGCACTCATCAAATACCCCAAACCTGAATTTTACTTGTCCTCAAGTGAAAAGAAATTAAGAAATCCTAACTATACCACTGTCGCTGGTCTCTCGAATGCATTTAGCGTATGCACTAAGCCTTTAAACCCCTAGGTGTCCCTAGTGGACGAGTTGTAGTCTCGTGAGGGTTTACCGAGGTGTACCCACAAAACCTTCTCCAACTTCGAGTGTAAAAGAGTCTCAAGCATCCAAGGATCTATGAGGACATAGAGTTTCGCATGCTAGTAACACGAAGTTAGAACTATCAAAGAACGCATTCTCATCCTTAAGAGTTGAGCGAGAAATAACCATACCATATGAAAGAATTGGATTCGATCGTGATCATAAGCCTCGACTTTCGCCTCACCAATAGGGTTTTATGATAAGTGCACTCAAAAGACCGCTTTTTTAGTCTCTCATGTGTGCCAGCAGAATAAAGAGAGAAATCCTGCACACGTTGAGGGTGAGAAGGATAACCTTCCGAAATAATTTCGGAGACTCCACGTATGTGGGCAAAAAAATCTTTTCTCGATGATCTCTAAGAAAGGAAATCAACCATTAGCAAGGATGGGAGTACTCACTTACCTTCTCACCCGATCGGCAATTAATATCACTCTCTCTCAGCATTCATAGAAACGTCTTCAATCTTCGGTCTTCGGTCTTCAATAGTTGATGATGAACTTCTGAACTTCACAAAAACTTGACAAACATTTTTTTTTTTTTTTTTACAACAAAAAATGAAAATAACAATAAAATTCAATTGTCTTGATTTCACAAACTTCATTAATTCTCATCCTATTTTCTTATTTTCTTTTTCTTTGTTTCATGTAAACCTTGGACTATTTCAACTTTTCTTCAAATATTCGATAATGCTTCGCTTGCTGACGATGATGTGTTTCTATGAATCTTGATGTTGTTGAGAGGGAGAGAGTGATGCTAACTGCAAATCGAACTACAAGAAGGAGTTTTCATCTTTAAACGTCACCCTCATGATTGACGAAATTAGCACTCAAGAGATCAAGAGTAGTGCTGAAAGTGGTGCGAAGTTGGGTAGCTCACCATTCCTACCCGGAATTGACGTACGGTGACACACACTCTAACAGATTTTTTAGAAAGTCACAAAAATTTAAGGTCGGTGCCTCGCTTGATGTAAAAATGGGTAGTCTCCACTATGGGTGATCACAATTCTACTACCGAATATCTAAACAGCACTTAATTCGCCCTCCAGTATGGTTAAATCCAACTTTAACGCTCTAATCAACTAAGAAACCCGATTGTGTTCTCAAAGACTTCCAAGTTCTGTTATTTCGGTCAGACTCTCTATGTAAACATAGCTAGAAGCATGCTAGTGACTCTAAGATCTCTAAAAGTTGGAGGTTTTTATGCAAGTATTTACAAAGAGTTTTGATTTTTTTTGATTTTTTTTTTTTTGATAAAATAAAGACTAAAAACTCTATATGCAAATGCACCCCAAACCTAAATTAAACATTGTCCTCAATGTGTCAACAGATAATAAGAATTCAAAAAAATCACATACCAAGAGAACTATCTCGATAAGATAAAAGGGAAGAGATTACCGGATGTCATAAAGCAAGGTTAGAGCTTCATTAGTCAAGGCTATAATCCAACATTCTCACTGAGATCTTATTGGATTAGCACAATATATACAAAAGAAGACTCAACCGATTCAAGATAGAAGTTTTAACAAGACCTAATGGATTATATACAAGAAAATTCACCATACACCAACAATCTAAAGAGTTGAGGATCAACCCAAAAGATGATATATAAACATCAACAACCCTACACATATATAACATGAGAGTGCAAGTAAGGCTGCATATGTGAATGAGTTACTCCCAAACCTAAACTTGTCAACAGGTGTGTTTTTGAGCACAAAATCTTGCAATTTTAAAGGTACATCATGTACAAGGTCTAATTCAAAATGAGTTTTGCTAAGAACATAAAGACATACACATTCCAATTTGTGGTTCCCTAAAGGTGTTATACTTTGATGCAAAATAGTCCAAGAGGACTTGGGAAGCACAAATCTCTAGGCCTAGATTAGGAACTCTCTTTAATAGTTGGTTTAGATATTTTGTGACAAACCACATCCAGTTTGGTGGAGGAGTTTCAATCAGTGACTTAGGAAAGAAAGTAGGTACATCTAAGTTGTTTTCGTGTATAAGATCATTTGCACCATTACACACTTTCCTAAAGTCGACAAAGGTAAATCATGCTCACTTGCATAGAACAATTCATCAATCTCCATGTCATAATCATCATTATCCAAAAGCTTTGTGTCATGCATAGGCAAATCGAGGAGGCAACATATAGTGACATGGGCGGGAATCGACACAAAAATAATATCATGATCCATAAGAACATTAGTGTCAACAGAAGATTCATCCTTTCTTAAGTCACAAACAAGTTGTGTAGCATGCTCATTTTCAGCGAACAATTGTTCAAACCCCAAATCAAAATCACATGTATGTATGGATTGAATATTAGAAGAAACATCATTCATAAGGTTCACAAGTAGAGACGCTTAACGTCGCCGAACCCAAAGGTTCCACCATATTTTCAAAGATACACATGCTCTTCTAACATATCATATTCATCATCATCATCATCATAACAAAACCGCATTTCCCTATTCAAAATTGTAGCATTTCCAAGTGCCCTCATTTACCTCTAGGTTAGGTTCATTTTCAACATTAGTGGATTGACTAAGGGCATACTCCTTTCTACATTTTGTAGATGATCGAGATTCATCCTTAAGAACATGTTAAGCTGTTCAATTGAAGGGAGTCTTCACTAGTGGGTATGCACGCTTCATATGGATAATCATTGCATGGTTGTGCACAGGGTTCACTACACAAGGGAAACTCAGACATGTTGCTAGATGGATGATCATGTGATGCTTTCCATTCAAGTATAGCATTGTTTTTCTCTATGAGTTTAATATCCTCCATTATCGACTGCATACAAGGGTTCATTGGAGGATATCATTGTTCAACCTCCCATGGTTGATGACACATGTGTGAATAATGATTAGGGTTTTCATAATGAGGCTCATGACCTAGAAAAGGTTCATAATAATCCCTAAAACTATTGACATCATGGTCTATGGGTGGTTCATATTGTGAAGCATGCCCATAAGCATGTTCTCCGATGGATTTGTTTTCATCCCGAGCTGCGGCATCAAAATCCCGACATGATCTAGCAACTAAATTTGAACTCAAAAAGAAGCAACCATAGCCTAGCACACATTAAGCATGTATAACACATACATCCAATTTCAACACAGATAAGCAAAAACTACGAAAATGATACACCAATACAAGACTCAAGCACACATGAGTGCTTTTTATTGCTTTTGGAGAGTGCACATCACAGGTATGTGGGCTTCAGCCCAGGTTATGTGCAGCCCAAGTATGCGGGTTCAGTTTGTTGCACAGCCCAGTTGCATGACCCCTGTGTTATGGAAAGCCCGTGGGTTGCACACTGATCCACGTAACAAGTTTATGCTGGACTACATTGCTCAGCTTATGCACAGCACAGAATAACTTGTTGAAATCAACACAGGGAGGCACAACCCACAAAAATGACACAACACAGCTTATGCACTGCCCAGATTGGCAGGTGCACAAGAAAATCAACAAAAAAAATGTGTGAGGTGCACAGGGTAAAGGGATGTGCTCACTCAAGGTGAAGCATGTGCTGGGTTGTGTGTTTGAAAACAAAGCAATCGCTAACACGGTTTCTGCTATTCAACATTCACTCACATACCACAAGATCACATACAGATTGCAAAAGTTGATGCTAACACAGTTGATGTCAACTGGGTCAGTTGAACTCAGTTGTTAGAGATTAAGTACACAGGAGTGCAGATATTAGCAGGGTATATAAACTTCACAGATGTAGCAAATGAATCAACAAATAATCAATGCTAGCACTTTACAACATGCTCAGAGTGTCAACACAGTCAAGTGATTTCAATTCTCAGAGGTTATACACAATTATACAGATATCAGCAGGGTTTTGTGATGACAACACTACTTCAGAGCCAAGCTCTCATGGCAATTAGCTAAGGCACAAAGAAGCAAGTCGGCAAACTACTCGAGATGCAAGTGTCAACAGGGGTCGATTGATATCGACTAGTGATTGATGTCAAGTAGGGCTTGCAGCAAATTTGGTTAACCAAGTTGCAGCTCAGTCTCACAGCTTCAGGGGATGGAGCTGAGCACAAGGCAGAAGGTAGCTAAGGGACTATAACACAGAACACCCAATGGAAGCTAAGGGTAGATGGAAGCTAAGCACAAATTCACAGACAAAGATGGTTTAAGCCAACTCTTTCAATTGTAAGCTTCGGGAATTCGGATATTAGCAACAGAATTGTGCACATATATTCTCATTAACATCTTTGATTCATAAAGCAAGAATGCATAGATCGCTGAGGCAAGGCTCATGAAAGTGGCGGCTAAGTCACATGTAAGTCGACAAGTGACGGTGGCATATTGGCTAACCAGTTTAACCAAAGTTGCAACTCAAGCTCAACGACTACGGGGCTGGAGCCGAACACAGAGCAGATGGAAGCTAAGGGGTTAAAGTGGGAAGGCAACTAGTTGATTGACTCCACTTTTTACGTATTTATGCTCGTGGTACACACAAGCACGTAACACCCTAAAACAAAGATTTCGTGTGTTGATCAATACCTAGCGAGAGGTGTTATCATGCAATCGTGGTACTCACCAAATTTCAGGTGTTGCACAGATCAAGAACAAGTCCGGCTAACCTCAAATTCACACTCATGCACATATATGACAAGGCAGCTATGTACACAAAGATACCATATGCTTATTGGGTCGAAGCATTCATGCAGATATCAAAGTTCAGTGAGCATACATGGTGTTCATTTCATCAATGCTACTCAATGAGATTCACAGTTTCAAGACAATCATTCAGGGCAGAAATGGGGTTGGAAAGTACAATACCACCAAAGATGAAAAGCTGGGTTTAGGCAATTCCACTAGTGGTCCCGCTCCTTTGTCTTCTCTCCTTTGAGTTGTACAAAGAAAGACAAAGAAAACCGCTAGCTCAACAAAGCACTTCGAGATCTCCAAAATTGCACAAGTTAAAGCAAGAGAGCACTAGTGCTACAATGACAAAATTCGAGCTATGCTTAAGGGGAAAATTTAGCCACAGGATAACAATAATCGACACAAAGGAGTTGATCTTTGAAAAGAGGAAGTCGGCTAGTCTCGGGATGAATGTTTCAATGTAATTGAGCCGACAATTGTGATTGTGATATACTCTAGTACTGAGTAAGCAACAGGCATTGACAAGTACAAACTAACAGGCTTACAATGTGAGCTACAGTATGTACCAATCAATGAACTGAGAGAAACAACTTTAACAAGCAAGGCTAAGAAATAATGAGCTAAAACAAGAATAAAAGACAAAACTAGCAAACATAACAATGAAGCTTTACAGGTTTATGATGCAATTGATTATGGTTGAAGTTAAAGCTATGACAAATGCAACTAATGCTAACACAGAGTGCAAAGTATATGACAGATGGCGGTGCTTGAAGGCAATTTAACTAAGCTAACTAAAATGCAATAATGAGATCCGAGATGTAAAAAGTTGTGCTAAGTTACACTAGCAACATTGCAAACAAATAAATTTCTAACACATATATACAAAGCTAGAATGAAAATCAGTAAAGTAAACAAGTAAAAAGCAACACAGCACACTACCAAATCCCCGACAACGGCACCAAAAACTTGGTAGGCTTGGAAAGAAGCTTCGCCTACGTGTTAAACTGCAAGTGCACAACTCCTGTTGGAGGCGTGGCAAGTACAGGTCGATCCACAGGGAAATGGAGTGGATGTATAGTTGATCTAAGGCTTTCTAAACTGATTTCTAGAGAAGTGACAAAGTTGTAAGTTGGTTGTCGATGCGATTGAGTTGTTGTGACTCTAAGCTAAGGCAGCAAATGATTAAAAAGCAATTTGGAGAACACTAGGGTAGTTGATTCCACCTTCTAACCTCATGCTAAGGTAATGTGGCTCTGGTTAAGTTCTTGTGCCTTCCCTTGAAGGTCTCTAAATGGGTGTTTATTAACTAATTGTCACTAATTCACCCCTAGTATGAGTTGTCTTCTTACAGTACAACTCATCACAGGATTAAAAGCTCATTAGTTAATTACTAATCCTAATCATATTATAATACAGCAAAAACAGAACCAATAGGCTAATTACTTGACATGAAATTAGGGGTTTCAACAACACCCTAGTAAAATGAATTAGAACATAATGAAAAACAATTCAACCACAATTTAAACTAAGTTGGTGCAATCGGCTAATCCAGCATGAAGTTTTACACACACACCTCAACTCTATTTATACATGCAAACCCTAATTCACTTCAAATTGAAAATTAAACAAATACCCTCTCACCCAAACCGCCGAATTGTCGCCTCCTCTGTGAAATCGGCCCTGAAATGATATTTTCTCCCACTGTTAGCGAAACCCTAACCCTAACTATTTCTATCTCTCACTTAGCTTCTAGGGAAGAAGCTATGGAAGAGATAGAAGGAAATTAGGAGGTGATGAAGGCGGGTGTACTAGGACGGTTGTTGGTGGCTGGTCGGAGAAGCTTGAAGGTGGCTCCGCTCGAGCTTGGTCTGGGAGAGAAAGGGAGAAATGGAGTTTCTCTCGC
Source organism: Papaver armeniacum (assembly GCA_023531295.1). Classification (NCBI taxonomy): domain Eukaryota; kingdom Viridiplantae; phylum Streptophyta; class Magnoliopsida; order Ranunculales; family Papaveraceae; genus Papaver; species Papaver armeniacum. The sequence goes on from JAJJWW010005000.1 coordinate 59,177, forward strand.
AATTGTCGGGGAGGAGAGAAATAAAGATAAAGTGAGGTTAGGTTTTGTTTGGGTGAAGATATAGGTGGCTGTGGTGTTGAGCGGATGTAACGAGGGTTGATGAGAAGGATGGAGCGACCGTCGGATGTGGATGGGCTAAATATCACGGCTCAGAGGGGACGGGTTCGGATCCGGGTGATGGGCCGGGTCTTGGATAGCTCAAGGCCATGTCTTGTAAATGGGTTGCTCCTTGTTGGGTTGCAACCGATGCGCGCGTGGCTTTGGCTTTCGCTCCATAGACGCTCGTCTCCAATTCTCTGCTCTTTTGGCTCCTTAATTTCTCCGAGCTTTATTTACTACCTAAAAACACAAAATTAATTAGTACAAGTATTTATTCTTGAAAACAGAGAAAATACAGAATCTGGGATAATATCTGATTTCTGAGCACAAAAGATGAGTTAAATGCCAATAAAAAGGTGTAGAAATATGCAATTTGGCACTCATCAGAGGACCCAGGTAGAGAAATTGATGTAAAAACCTAGATGGTCAAAGTTGGAGATACCTTGATGAATGACTTGGTGGGAAGACGTGGTAGACACCGATCGACTATGGAAGTTATGAATCCCGTCTAAGAATTGTTGCTTGCATGGTGTATGCTCTGGAAGCTGTATGAACCTCATACGATATCAGAATTCGATGCTTGACCCCAACTTTTGAAGCTAAGATACTGAGTTATCAAATGAGAAAGTAATCACTCAATTTGGAGTTGCAGAGGTCAGCCAACGAAGCTTGTACATTTGTAATTTGTACTCCCGTACAAATTTTTCAGATTTCGTAGACCTGACGGTAAAGGCCATATCTTTCAGCTCGTTTGTCCGATTGATGCGCCCTTTTGGTATGTTGTAGAAGAAACATAGAAGAACATATTTCGTTGAGGAAGTATTGTCCCATTCCTCACCCATTGGTAATTTTTTGTAAACTCATAGCTTGAAGTGTGTTGTATCTCATTTGTAGAGGTTATGAGAACATCTTGTAGAAGACTTTGGATTATGCCCATCAGTCGTGAAAGCTTTGGGAAGACTTTCATGTGAGCATGTTATCAGGCTTAAACATCTTGATATGAATCATTAGTTCTTGGAGAAGTCCGCTTCATGTGTACCACTTCAGAGAATGGTTAGTTGATGAAGCCCTGTTGCTCCTGAGACCGTTATTGATGCTGAGATCACAATTCAATTTTCTCCGGAAATTCTTGTTGATGTTGAGACCATGGATGAAGTTCTTCCAGATATCCTTGTTGATGCAGATACTACGGTCGAAGTTTCTCCAGAGACCGAAAAGGCTAGAACCATGATTATAGACATAGTTTTTGCTCCTCCATCCAGTGAGCCGTGAAGTGGATTTATCAGAGAATTGATGTTGTTGCGGCAGATAGCAACAGTAGGCTTCATCCTGAATGTAATCGGTGAAGAGAGGAAGTTCCTCAATCGTGCAGGAGCTTGTGATGTAGAGAAATCCCGTTGATGGAGTTTCGCGGAATCACCTCAGGTTGCCCAGTGTATGTTTAAGGAGTTAGCGCCATTCATGTATGAATGATGTTGCGTATGCTTCAGAATCCTTATCATGGGATAATGAAGATTTATTGATTCTAGTTCAGTTACACTTTGATCGTGCTAGTGTTGAATCGGTGTCGAGATATTTGTGTTAAAGCCAGAGGCGCTATTATCGAAGGTGTACTCTTTGATTGGGAGTACAATTTGAAGGTTACTTAGATGCTTGAGCGTTGAAGCGTCATACCCCTTGAGTATGTATTAGGTTTGATCGTCTCGGCCCCAACTATCTTTGATTCAACATTCCTTTCGTTGCGGTAGTGGGATTCAACACTTGTGCAGATATCGGAGCTTTCTAATTTTGTGGAACACATGGACACTCCTGCAAGGCTATGGAGAAACTCCATGTTCTTTGCCATGCATTCATAACGTCTTGCAGAGTTGCTAGCAGAATTGAGTCCCCATGCTAGGATAGCATGTGAGGGAATAAATGACATAGACATGGGAGGAATGGGACTTGCATAAGTGCGGAACCTCTTGATGAATGTCTATGCATCTTTTGCAGGTTTTTGCTTCAATCTTGTCAAAGTTCGAAATTCGTCCAAGTGCTCTGATGGAACATCCGCCAAATCTTCTGGATCAGAACTTTTTTCGTTGGAGAGATGCACAACCAAAGACGCTTTGTCAGTAATCATCTTCCCGAATCCACGTCTTTCCCAGAATCATGTCGTATCTGAGATCTTCCCTGATTATGTGAAACTTGGTTTCCGTCCAGGTTGAGCCAACTTTCATTTTGAGAGTGATGAAACTGTATGCATCTTTGAGCGTTCCTTCATGGTCTCTGATTGAGATGAGAGCATGAGTAGATTCTTGTCGAGTGATGCCTGCTACTCCGAGGGATTTCAGTGGAAAAATGTTGATAGCGGTGCCAACATGGACCAACGTTCTCCCGAACTCGTTTCCTTTGATATGGACTACGGTAAGCAGTCCCTAGTCGTGCATCTCCTTGTCTATGGATGAAGGTTCAAGGAGTATTCCAGGATGGACATACGTCTGACACAATATGATTCGGTGTTGTGAACATGTCTTTTCTTTGTGCCTTTGATGGATAGAGCAATTCACAGATATGCTCGATCAACGATTGAACTGCTTCCTGAAGTTTAGAGAGGGTAAAGGTTCTGACTGAGAGAGGATTCTCGTGTACTCTTTCAGTCCCCAGTTGAAGTTATTGTGGATCAAATTTCTCTTTGAAGATGTGCTCCAAAATATTGCAGATACTTGTTGGAGGATTGATGAATCTATGAAGGTGACAATACCTGGGATACTCCATTTCTTCTTCAGTTGGCTTTCTCCTGATGAACGACAATTTGATTACGCCATCTTGAACCCAGACTTCCAGAAGAGAGAAGTTTGAGTCTGTTTGATTATTTCCCTGTTCGTTGATACAGAGTCGAGGTTTGTGCACTTTAGGATTGGTTATCTTTTATTTGCGCTTTCAGAGGAGCCTGAGATGTTGGATAAGAGCTCTGATGATGTGTCTAGGCTTTCCTTTCACTCCTTTCAGCAACAATGTTTGTTGAAGACTGGAGATCATACAGATTTTTGACTAGGCGTCGGCTGCTTCGAGGTTCCTTGACCTTGCAAATTTTTCTCTTCCCAGTAAAGCAGGTGCAGTAGTCACTGATTGTTTGGCTGCTTCATGGAGTTCTGAGAAAGTCTAGAGCCGGAGATTTTCCAACAAGGCTTTATAGACTGGAATCATTCCGTTGATGCACAAGTCTACTAATTGCTTCTCAATGACATTCGGATCATGACAATCCAGAGCCTGGGTTCTGAACTTCTTCAAGTAGTCGTTCGGATGTTCAGTATTCTTCTGAGACATTCTTCCAAAATCGGAGAGAGTAATCTATTACGAGACGAAGAAGTATTTTCGGTAGAAGGAATTAACCATTTCTCCCCAATTAGCGATGCTCCTAGGTGCAATGTTGTTGTACCAGGTGTACGCTCGACCCGTCAGAGATTTCGAGAATTCCTTCATACGAACAACATGGTTGTGTTCGTGCTCTCCTAGTGCCTCTAGGAATCGAGAGACGTGTTCTCGAGCATTCACTGTTCCATTATACAGTGTTAACATTGGGAAAGTGTAGCCTTTGGGGAGAGGGATCCTTTGCGTAGTATCAGGGTATGGAGGTTGATGACGGTGTACAGATGGTACATGGCCTTTTCCTCGATCCTCCATAAAACACTCTAGATCTTCATGAGTGATGAAACCGGCAGGTTCTGCAGTTTTGTGGATTTTATCATCCTCAACCACGTAGACTGGAACAACTTCAGGATCAGTATTTGGAGATGCTTCCTTGGATTTTCATTTCTCCTTCTCTGACAGACACCGGGGTTGAGATTGCTCATGAGATAATTTGTCTGTGAGATCCTTGAGATAAGAACATAGTTCCTTTTGAGTTGTTTCTATCTCTATTTGATTCTTGGCAAGAATTTCTTGAATCTTCATGAGGTCGGTTATGGTAGGCGCATTTTCCCTGATTTCTTCGGGAGACTGACCGAAGAGTGGATTACTTCCGATATTGGTTTGTGGAGGAGTAGTATTACCACCATCGTTGGAAGTAGGAACGGTTTCTGGAGTACCACCGTTATTGCTAGTGCTAGCATTGTTTGGGTTAGGATTGGTAACTGAACCTGACCTAAGATCAACCATTTTGTGAAAAAATGCGAGATTGCAACCGAGAGATTAATCTCCCACTGTGGTCGCCAATATGTGGATGGGGAAAAATGGTTTGCTGGTTTTTTAGGAAAGTGAAGAGTCGAGCGTGCTGTCGAGACTCCTCGACCGAGCAAACTGCTAAACCTCACACATATGCACCGCTGCAAAGGGGGTGCTTAGATTCGGGAAATCAATCTATATGACTCCGGCCTAACACAAGTCAATGGCCGTTCCAGAGTCAATTCGATCGCAAAGAGGGAAATGGGTTGATCCGTAGGAGGGAAGCTGAGAATTGTGTGGGATCAATGATGATCAAGGATATCATGGATGTGTTGAAGGTTTCTACAATAATTGGTGAAATGTTGAGTTCAAATAAGTTCTGGTAGATTGGTGAATTCTTGAGAGTAGTTACTCCAGAAATTCTGTATGAATGATTAGTGATCATTCCTTGTCCTCAATCATGGATTCAGAAACTTATTTATATTTTCAGAGTTGTGAACACATTGATCCCTGTAAGTGTGACGGTTTCTCGAGTGAAAGAGTGGGAAAGTGGGAGATCATGGTAAAGTCAGTTCCATATCGTGTGGAGACTTGATTGATCGCGCACCCACTACTTTTTAACTCCTTCAACCGTTTGCATGACTTACGCACATTTCTCGCCGTGGATGAACCCACGTGATGTAGGCCGCCAGACCAAAACCCTAGTTGTTATCCCCCAATTTGACGTGATTGATGTAGGAGCAGAATATCGCGACATCAATACTTCACGAGATTAATAAGCGACCACATTGCGAAGGAGTCGCAGGAAAGAAATATAAATGACGAATAGATGACAAAAACCGTAACGTGAGAAAAGTGTGAAGACGTGCGAGATTTAGGAGTGTCGCAAGGAAAAATGTTTATAACGCTCGCGACACTTCGCGAGTTATTCCCGAAAAATAAAGGACAACTTAGTTGTCATCCATCGTGTATGACCCTATATAAAGGGTTGAGTCGATCATTGTAGGGAGAGTTCTTTTGAATTGTTAAACAAGTCATTAGGAGAGAGAAAATCTAGAGTGATTGTAATTTCTTTAGCTCTGTTCTATCTATCCTTGTAAACATTTCAAGAAGATAATCAATAAAAATAGATAGTTATTCATCTTCAAATGGATTAGCAAAGTAAATTCTTGTGAGGGGTGTATTGTGGGATTTCCTGCAACTACATATGCGCTATAAACAGGGACGATCATAAAAGATTGCAGCTAAAATTATCCGAATCAAGAAAATGAGAGAGAAAGATATTAAATCAGATGAAATAGAGAAGATAAAAAGCAAGGAGTACAATGAAAATACGGAGTACTTTACAATTACAAAAGCAAGGATTAATGAATTTCATGAAAACATTAGAGGAAGAATACATAAACGAGATTTTGAAGGGAAGAAGATTATAGATAAGGAGAAGACATCGTCTTTAAAAGATTGGGAAAAGCAGAAAATAACATTCACATCAGCGGAGATACCTAAAGAGTGTTTGAACCATACATCCCCATTGGTGATCACAATAAATGCATGCAAAAATGGAGGAGAACCAGCAGCAAAAGCGGCGGAAGAATGGGTGTAAATAGAACTTTGGTGGATACAGAAGTTTAGTGAGCATCATGTTTTACCATACTTTAAAAAAATTAGGATATAAAGATGAAGAAATTATTTCCCCAGCGTATTATATCCATGGCTTTGGTAAATCTATAACGAAACCCAAAGGAGAAGTGAAATTACGGATTTTGTTTGGAGAAATTGAAACAAAGGTGACATTGAGTGTAGTGGATATGGAATCGCCATACAATGTGTTGTTAGGAAGGCCATGGGTACATGCAATCAAGGCTGTAGCGTCAACACTTCATCAGTGTATCAAATTTCCCATGCCAACTGGAATTGGTGAAATCAGAGGAGATATTGATAAAGGGAGACTATATCATCAAGACGAAGTAAAGCATTATGAAAAACAAGCGAAGAAGCGAAGAGATCGCAAGAAAATGGTAAAGGCAGCTAGAAAACAAGAAGAATTTAGAATTTACATGATAAGAGCAAAAGAAGGAAAAGGAATACCTGGCGAAATCTCGCAGAATAAGGAAATGAAAGGACCAACCCCTATGGGAGAACCGAAAGCTAGCTATATCGCGGCAGAACAAACAAAAAGAAGTGAATGTTGAACTGAAGAGGAACCCAAGATATTAAAAATTGGAACTAAGATGGAAGAAGATGAAGAAAGAAGAACTATTGATTTGTCTGCGAGACTATAAAGATATTTTCGCGTGGGATATGGATGAAATGCAGTATAGACCCATCCGTGGCTTGTCATAAATTGGAAATTGACAAAAATATAAGACCATTCAAACAAAGAATTAGGAAGATCGTGACATATCACCCTCAATTAGAAGAAGATTTGCAGAAAATGCTAGATGCGGGAATCATTAGACAAGCAAAATATCCCGAATGGATAGCAAATATGGTTATAGTCCCAAAGAAGAAGAAAGGGATAAGAATTTGTATAGATTTTACCGATCTAAACAAAGCTTGTCCCAAAGATAGCTTCCGTTACCAGATATTCCGCAATTGGTTGAAGCGAAAGAAGAAAACGAAAGGATGTCATCTCTTGATGGATATAAAGGGTACAATCAAATTCCTCTCGCCGAAGAAGATCAAGAACATATTTGCTTTCTTCGCTCCAAGAGGATTATCTTGTTATACAAAAATGCCGTTTGGTTTGCGAAATCTTTGGAGCAACATATCAAAGAATGGTAGAAAAGGTGTTCATGAGATGGATACACAAAACGCTAGAGGTGTATGTAGATGATATGTTAATCAAAAGTAAGAAAGCAAAAGACCACATAAAAGATCTGAAAGAAATTTTTGAACAAATGAGACATTTCAACATCAAAGTAAATCCAGAAGAATGCACCTTTGGAGTTACATCGGGAAAAATTTTAGGTTACATCGTATCAAAAGAGGGAATCCAAATCGACCCGGAGAAAGTACAAGCAAGTCGCGATATGCCAATGCCGGCGACAGGTAAAAGATGTTCGAGAAATTAAATGGGTTACTAGCTTCGCTTAGGGAGGTTTATCTCGCGATCATCCGATAAATGCAAACAGCTTTTTTCAACATTCTCAAAAAGGGATCAAAGTTTAGATGGGACAGACGAGTGTGAGAAAGCCTTCCAAGGAGTAAAGGAACATTTAATGGATATATCAATTTACAAAAAGCGAGAACTGTGAGAAGAATTGTTAATCTATCTTGCGACGACTTCACATGCATTAAGTGCGGTAGATTGCTGCGAGTGGACGCAGGGGTAGAAAAACCAATCTACTACATCAAAGAAACTTTCAACGCCGCGAGAAAGGAATTATTCAAAAATTGAAAAACTAATCTTGTCATTAGTTTACGCAACATTTAAACTTCGCATATACTTTCAAGCGCACGTTGTTAAGGTGGTGACGAAAGTACCAATCGAATCAAAGAATGAAAATTCAAAAAGATCGGGGAGAGTTGAGAGATGGAATGCCCAAATAAGTCATTGCAAACTCAAATACGAAATATTGTCTTCGCCAAAATCACAAGTGGTCGCGGACTTTCTAGAGAATTTCCTTTGGAAGAGGATGAACCAGTGGAAGAAATAATGGACGTAGACGAAGAACATGGAAATCCAAAAGACTTGTTGACTGAGAATAGATGGGAAATATTAGTGGATGGGTCATCTAATGGAGAAGGTAACGGATTGGAATTGTTGTGATATCGCCGAGGAAGGTAATAAAATGGCTTTTTTCCTTTAGATTAGAGTTTCGTCTACCAATAATGAAACAGAATATGAAGCTATAATACATGCTTTGCGATTCGCAATAGAGATGAAATTGGAAAACGTAAGGATTACCAGTGATTCACAATTGGCTATTTGCCAAATAAAAGAGGAATATATTACGAATGAACTATCTCTGCAAAAGTACAAGAAACTTGTTGACGAGCTGTCGGTGCAGATACCGAAAATAACATGGAGACATATATCAAGGAGAAACAATAGACTCGCAGATGCTTTCGCCTTTATATCAAGTATGATGACAGATCCGACTGCGAGAGATATAAAGATACAAACACTTTTAGTAACAGTCAATTAATAAAGAAGAAGAACAAGAAACAGATGTAATGATAATAGAAGATGGAATACAAACGCTTTGCGAAGAGGATTGGAGAACAGAACTTCATGCATACTTGACAAAAGGGGAAACACCAAGAAATAGATTAGAGGCACACAAATTAAAAAGCCGGGCAACAAATTATGAGTTAAGAGATGGAGTACTATACCGACGATCTTTTAATGGACCTTCATTCAGATGTGTAACAAGGAAGGAAGGAGAAACCATATTGAAAATGTTGCATAGCGGGGACGATGTTAATCATAGTGGTGGAAGATCTTTAGCATATAAAGCAAAAATGCGGGGCTATTCATCGGGCCGTATATGCATGAGGACGCGAAACAAATATCAAGGCGTTGCGAAGATTGCCAAAGACATGGGAAGAAGATACATGCACCGGGGCGCAATTGAATTCTACAACAAGTGTGTGGCCTTTTGGAAAATGGGGCTTAGATATTGTGGGACCATTTCTACCAGGAACAGGACAGAGAAGATATCTAATTGTCGCCACCGATTATTTCACAAAATGGCGAAGTGAAAGCGGTACAACACATTCGCGATAAGGATGTTTTTACTTTCATATTTGAGAACATTATATGCGCAGATTTGGGATTCCAAAGCCTGATTGGTATCCGACAATGGGAAGCGGTTTGAAGGACAAAATATAGAATTGCCGCTAAATGCATTTCAGATACGATGTGGGAAATCAACTCCTCTATACCCGCAGGCTAATGGCCAGGCAGAAGCGACAAATAAGACAATCGCATACATATTGAAGAAGAAGTTAGAAGGATACAATAAAGGATGGTGCGAACAAGTACCCAATGCAATATGGGCTTATAATACAACTAGAAGAGAAGCTACAGGCATGTCCCCTTTTGTTTAACATATGGAGTTAGTTGTACTCCGTGAAGTTAAGATCCCAACTACAAAGAAAGAAGCTTGGGAGAAAAATCTCGGTGCGGGTAACATTTTAATCAAGTTAGATGAATTAGAAGAGAAAAGAGAGAGAGCACTACAACATATGGAGAATTATCGGCGAAGATTGGCCGAGAGAATATAACAAACGTGTCAAGATACGTGAATTTCAGCCAGAGATCCAGTGTGAGAGAGACACCAATATATCAGCGTGAAAGCGGTGGCAAATTGGCAAGAAAATGGGATGGACCTTATATCATTAAGGAAATAGTTGGTACAGGGGCATATAGGTTAATGGATCCTGAGGGGAGAGATATAGGACAAAGATTGGATAGACCATGGAATATGTTATATCTCAAGAAGCATTATCCATAACAGATGGATGAAATGAAATGAATTTGGATGAAATGTTTTTGCTGACGGAATGATCGAGAATGAATAAAATAAAGAAAGATTATGCGAATATCTCTTAAGCAATACATTGCAAAAATGAATGATTGAATAAATTAACAAAAATGAATGAGTGAGTGAATGGGACGAACCTTTATGGCGTACACCTTAGTTCGCGAATGATATTTCGCAAGAGGCAAATGTAAGACCTAAAGTGCGTCATATAAGGGGGTATCTCTTGACATGGCTCAGGGGAAAGGTTACACCGCTCCTGGAACTGAGTCATGGAGATTTGGGGCCCATAAAAGCCTATCCGGGGAGATACCTTGGATTTCCAACTATATATATATGGTTATACCCTTGTTGGACGCCCGAGGTCTCTTCCTAGAGTCAGTGTATGCTCAAGGCGGGGGTACGGTTGAGCCAAGAGTGCCTGGGGCATTTGAAGTGTCTCGGCCATTCTTGGCAAGTCTTGGTATATCCGCACTCCCGAAGAAAACTCCACTTAGGGTGCGGTCTCGTAACCATAAACCATATAGGTATAAGGGATAAGAGGTGCGCGAAAACAAGCTGGTTGTTGTTAAGACCGGATGGGAGGAGCTAGTCTTGTATGGCCGATGTACGCCTCCTTGAAGGGGCAACCTGGGAGAAGATAAGGGCGGCACCCTCCATTAGGGAGCTGATAAGTGTCAAAAGACGCAAATGTCATGAGGCTTTATTTTCGCAAGGAAATTTAGGCTTGTCATATTTGTGCGATGATCTGTAGAGGCATTAATCGACGCAAAGATAAGGCGAGATCAATGGGTTTTTGCATGAAAATACAAAGACGTCCTGCGATTTCGTCGCGAAGACGGCAATGTCATGGGATTTTACACTGCAAGAGTATTTAAGCCTGTCATATTGTCGCAGATAAAATATCTGCAGAGGCAAAAATACTTAACAAATGATAAGACAAGGTCAATGGGTCATTACATGAGAGTGTAAATACGTCCTGCGACTTTGTCGTAACAAGGGGTGGCGAAATAAGACCTTTAATTAGGAAGGCAAAATAAGACCACACAATCAATGATAAGACAAGATCAATAGATTTCTTCATTTATGAGGATATCTTGCGATCTTGTCGCAATGATGAACTTCAACATAACTAAAGGTAAACGAATAAGCTTGCGAGATTAAAATTGCAAATCTAAAATAAGATAGAAAGAGAAGATAAGAGATTGTTCATCAAAGGATTTGGTCTTTCCAATCAAAAAGTGTACTTCAACAGAAAATGAAAAATATCTCATACAAAAAGTCATGCGTAAAAGAGAGTGAAAGATATAAAATTATAAGAGTAACTTAATTTTCTACATGAAATTCTAGAAGCAGCAGGAGATGATAAATGTCCTTCAATAATTTTATCAGCATCACCTTCACTAGTGAGAGGATTTCCATCGAAGTTTCTTCATTGGGATTCTCGACTTCATAAAGATCCTTCTCGACAAGTTCATTGTTTGCGATATCTTGAAACTTTCATAATCATAATCACTATCGGGAGAATTAGGAACTTCATCATCTCCAACTTCCAAAGGTGCTGTGATGACAGAGTTCAAGGGATTTAGAGTAAGATCTCATTCACAACAACTTGACTTTGGGATGAAATTGACGAAGAAGTGCCTTTTGTTGATTCCTACTTTGGACATCTTTAAGATCATTTGAGATAATTAAGCCTCCTCGCGGCACGATCACGAGAATGGGCAAGAGTAGCAACAAGAGTTGTATTTTCCTTGCGAATTTTGGCATGGGAGGATTCCAAAGTAGACAGAGAAGTGCGAAGATTTTCTCGGATTCTCGCGAAAATATATATGAGCAATGAGGTTAAGATTAAAAAATAATGAAAGAAATTAGAAAAGGAAAACGGCGGTTGAGGCGGTCAAATTTTATGACTACCTTCCTTTTGCGAGATAAGATGTTGGGTCAGGCAAAGCAACTATTCTCCAAATGATCCATGGCGATATCAAAATCATCACCAACAAGACCTTTTAATCGAGAACGCAAGCTTTTTTCATTAGAAATCAATAAATTATTCTCCTTCGCAAGAGGAGGAATGAGATTCTTTTAACTTAGTATATTCATCCTTGAGTGTTTTGTTTTCACACTTAGGGTTATTCTACCCTGAATAAGCTTATCTCTTTCGGTAGTGGTTTCTTTGAGTTTATTTTTCAAAGAGCGAGATAGATTGTTCTTGCTCATTCAATTCTTTTCGACAAACACCAAGTTGCTGCGAGGATATAGCCACTTTATCCAACAAAGCTCGCTTCTCTCGGGACAAAGTTCCATTTTCATCTGATAAGGTTTCTAATTCCAAATTAGATTTAGTCAAATAATATGACATATGCGACAATTCGCTACTTAACAATTCTTGTTTCTGGACTAAGTAGGCGTTTTCTTGGGTAAGATTATTTATCTGGTCAACAAAAATATGTATGGAGGTTATCTAATCGGTTATATTGCTCCATCCAAGCATCTCTTTCTGTTCGAGTTTCTTCCGCGATAGATTCCACTTGATATATCTCCATTTTACGTTTCTGATTCAAAACTTTAAAGGCGAACAAAGTCTTCAAAAAAAAAAAAAAAAAAAAAGGGAGGAAGTGGTACCTTTTAGTTCTTTATTTTTCCTGCGAAGATTGTCGCGATCCAGAGAAGCATTATGAAGGCTATTCTTTAAGATCTTAATTTCTTGTTCCAAGGATGCCCGCGACATTGTATCAGAACCAAAATACTTACTCAAAGATTCATAAACACTAGACCTCGACAGGATCGTGGAAATTTTCTTAACATCATTCATGGTAGTTGATAAAACTTTAAAAGCTATATCCATCCCTTCTAAATTTTCTTTAGTAAGAGAGATAGATTCAGAAGAAGAGGAAATGATGGAAGAAGAGGCAAAAGCTGAGTCATCCTTAGTCATAAGAATGCCGATTGGAGGAGCTTGATCAACAAGGGAAGATGAGATAGAGGCATTAAGAGTAAAAGTGGAGAGGGGAACATTCTGAAGAATTTCATTAACGGAAAATTCAGGGACTAATTTGTCAGGCGAGTTCATCGCAGGAGAAGGTGATTTGTCATGAGAAGAAGGAATTGGGTTATATTGCGAAGACGTCGTTAGAGAAGAAAGAATTGGGTTATCTTGCGAAGATGCCGCAGGAGAAGTAGTAAATTTAAACCCGGGAAAAGTAATGGCAGGTGACGGCAGGTTTAAAGTGGCGAGGTTTCTTGGGAGATAAATTAATATCTTTGTCATCCTGCGAATAACAAGTTAAATAAGAAACAGAGGCAACAATATTGTTATTAAAAGGGTAAATGTTTCTTAATACCTTGTCGATGAGTCTTTCTCTTGGAGGCAAAGGATTTCTATCGCGAACTCTTGGGAATATTAGGGTTTGTAACGGTGGATTTGGTGCTAGACTTGTCCTTGCTAAAACAAAAAGGGGAAAGTATCAGAACAAAACTATTTCATAAGGAAAGATCAATCACGAAATGATTAAATTTAGCAAAGTTCGCAAACCTTGATGCCATGGAAACAGTAGCAAAAGAATTACAGCAGAAAGACGATGAAGAAGATGGTGAAGAAAAACAGCAGAGGAAAATTGCAGACAGTAAAGAAGATGAAATAAAAGGAAAGAAGGATTTTCATGGGAAATTCTCCCTTAAATAGACAAGAAAAGAGTAACCGGATAGCATTAAAAACTATCGGTAAAAAGGGAAGTTTAGACACGTGTAAGCGGTCATCCCTAAATGCACTAACCTTGTCGACAAAAATTTTGGTGAAAAATAGACGATCGCGATATTTCAAAGTGTAATATCGCAAACCCAAATACGACTTCGCAGAGCACTAAAAGAATGATGTAGCATATGATATCGTATAATTCATGAGGAAAGTATGAGCAACTGCGAAATTATAGAATGAACTCATGAGAATATGAGCTCATAGCATGAGGCAAGGAACATGGAACGAAAGTTTCGCATGATGGATTTGCAATACTTCTTACATTTAGAGGATTAAATACTTCTTATATATTTCTTCAAGAATATTTCATACTTCGGGATGATACTTTTAAAATTACTTTTCAAAGCTTCGGAATTTCGCAAAAGAATAGAGGCAAGTACGTACTTTTCAAATCCAATATTCTTTCGCTCGTTCCTTCATCAACAAAAATCAAAAACTACTACAACAACGGATTTTTTCTTAAAGATTGCTCTTCAAGCAATATTCAAGAAAAAAGAGGCAAGATGTAGGAGCAGAATATCGCGACATCAATACTTCACGAGATTAATAAGCGACCACATTGCGAAGGAGTCGCAGGAAAGAAATATAAATGACGCAATAGATGACAAAAACCAGAACGTGAGAAAAGTGTGAAGACTTGGCGAGATTTAGGAGTGTCGCAAGGAAAAATGTTTATAACGCTCGCGACACTTCGCGAGTTATTCCCGAAAATAAAGGATGTCCTTTAGTGGTCATCCTCGTGTATGACCCTATATAAACGGTTGAGTCATCTGTTGTAGGGAGAGTTCTTTTTGAATTGTTAAACAAGTCATTAGGAGAGAGAAAATCTGAGTGATTGTAATTTCTTCAGCTCTGTTCTATCTATCCTTGTAAACATTTCAAGAAGATAATCAATAAAAATAGATAGTTATTCATCTTCAAATGGATTAGCAAAGTAAATTCTTGTGAGGGGTGTATTGTGGGATTTCCTGCAACTACAATTGATGTTTCATGAATCGTGGAGTCTGAGTGGCAGACGTGTATTAGTTAGTCAGTTATTGACTGATTTAGACAGTGAGTATAGTTTTGTTGAATCGAGCATAAGTGGTGAATGCTCAGCGATTCATGGATTGAACATGTAGTTATCTGAAATGATGTCAATATTGTAGATTCAGTGATGAATTACTGACCAGTATTTGAGCGACTGAGGAAGTATTGCTCAATTCGACAAATTACTGAATATTGAGAATTTGGCGAGAAACTGAGCAAGTATTGCTCAATTTCGACAAATTAATGATTTTTGATAATCTGACATCCAACTTAGCAAGTATTGCTCAATTCGACAAATTACTGATGAATTACTGAGAATTTGGCGAGCAACTGAGCAAGTATTGCTCAATTCGACAAATTAATGATTTTTGATAATCTGACGTGCAACTAATCAAGTATTGCTCAATTCGACAAATTACTGAATATTGATAGTAGGATCAATATTCGAGCAACTGAGCAAGTATTGCTCAATTCGACGAATTATTTACTGGTGACGTGACCCAATAAAATATTAATTAAAAATATTGATAGATTACCGAATATTATTAATCTGGATGCTGATTGCTGAATCGACATAATTTAGTGTTTGAACTTCCTCATAATGGTGATTCGTGGAGCGTTTGTTCGAAACCCTAATTTTTAATCAATCCTTCATCAAATGATGAATTGATGGAAATCTGTCATGAGTAAGGGAAGGACCGACCACCTGAGACTATGGACGTCCATGTGATGCCCAAGTGCTCGAGTAAGTACAGGCCAGGGTCTTGGGTTGACCAGTTGGCGAAAGAATGATGATTAAATGCCGATTTCATCATTTATCGAAATATTGCTGGGTTCCGCATTAGGTGATAAAACCTAGGTATGCGATATGGGACCGACTAAGAAAGCATGGGATCGGCTCTTGGTGTTCACGGGACCAGCTGTTGGCCGTTTGAGCAAACTCAAGCTGTTTGGACCCAATATGAGCAATCGAGCAAATTAGGTCAAAGTCATGAAAACATGTGGGACCGGCTTTGTGCAAGCCCTAGGAATGACTCTGGTCGGTCATGAAGGCATGCACGTGTTGTCGTGGTGTCAGTGTCTCCATGTTGAGAGTTTCAGTATTTTCTGATGCACGTTCGAGCAACATTGTGAATTTTCAGAAGAATTTCTTCTTGACTGAGATTCTTGATTTTTGTTGGAATGATCATGTATGATCAATCCATCAATATTTTGAAAATATTAAAATAAAAGTGTTTTAATATTTAAAATTTCCGTGATAGGCTAGCTAGTCGTGTGACTATGTTGGCCTTTTGTTTTTCGTGATTTGAGCAATATTTGAGAAAACATGAAGAAATCGTGAATTTTGCTCAAACCCAAGAGTTTCATGAATTGAGGGAAATAATTATAAAAGACTAAGGATTGCAAGGTGTGGAACCGGCCATGGCTAGGGCATGGCCGGCCGGCCATGTTGCCTGGTCCCGCACATCTCTCCCTATTTTATAATATTATTTTTCATGAATTCTTGAAGTTATGGAGAATCCTTGAAGTTATGGAGAATCCATGAGTTTTTGTTGAAACAAAGGAGTTTCATGAGATTAGGGAATTATAAAAGCTAAGGATTGTGAGGTGTGGGACCGACCACGGCTCAGGCATGGTCGGCCGGCTAGGTTGCTGGTCCCTTTACACCTTTCCTTATTTTATAATATTATTTCATGAATCCATGAAGTTATGGAGGATTCATGAGTTTTTGCAAAAACAAGGAAAGTTGCTAAAACCAAGGAGTTTTCATGAGTTCATGAAATAACAAAAAATAAGGAAAGTAATGGGAGAGGCATGGACCGACCATGGCTAGGACATGGCCGGCCGGCCGGTGGGCCCGGCCCTGGGGGCCTCTTATTATTTTATTAATATTTATTGTTTTTCTCCTGTTTTGCGTAGGATTCCTCATTGTTTCATGTTTTTGGATGCTCCTTTGTGCATCCGGGTGCTCAGTCGTGCATCATTGTCGAATACACTTGCACCATTTTTGTGGGGCTTACTCACTGGTAGTCCAGACGCCCAGTTATTGATTATTTATTACTAATTTATGAAATTCAGTGGAGAATAATTCATGAAACTGAGTAATAAAAATGAATAGTTGTTTATTATTAATTCATAGGATCAGTTGTGGATTCGACCAAAAATTCAGAATAATAAAGCAAGCATTACCATCCTATGGGATCGTGGATTCGACCATAGAATCGGAGTAATTAAAATAATCTATCACCATTTCATGAGACTAGTTGTGGATTCGATCATGAAATCGGAATAATGAGATAATATAGTAGTTTTATTGCCATTCTATGAGATCAAGCCTTGGATTCAATCATGGAATCACAACAATTGTTATTGCCATTCCATGGGATCAAGCCGTGGATTCGACCATGGAATATGAGCAATTGTTATTGCCATTCCATGGGGATCAGGCCGTGGATTCGACCATGGAATAGGAGCAATAATAGATTATTCTGGGAATTCAGTAGTGAATGTCGCAGCAGAATTAATCTATTGCAGAAAAGATATTAGCCAGCTAAAGCGTCACATATATTTTGAATGGTGCATAGTCAGGGAGTCACGGTATTTTTTACGACATGAAGGCATTAGTGCTCTCAATCTACGGAGAACCGCCTGAATCTATACACGGTCTCTCCACATAATCAGGGAACGATGAGTGTCACCGACGTCCTGAAGGCGTCCGCCGCCCAACTATTCTTCTATGTGGAGGTGGGCCTCTCTCCTGCAGTCAGGGAACAGTGAGTGTCACCGACGTCCTGAAGGCGTTAAGCTCTCAATCTACGGAGAACCGCCCAATTATGTTATTCTGCATAGAGGTCATGATGAAATGCCAGGGATCGAATCGCTCAGCTAGTGGGGCTTTTCAAAAACATATTCATCATGGCTTCGTAAAATATGAATCGTTGCATGCCTGAAAGCCGTGTCAAAAACATGCCTCATGATTTTACGGTTTTGACCCTTGTTGAAAATCCACCATCAACACCTATTAGGTACACAAACAAGAGTTCCGGACCTTCTCAGGTAAATCCATTCGCATACTAGGTACGCAAACAAGAGTTCCGGACCTGAATCATCACAATACAGTTCGCATACTGGGTATGCATACCGTGTCGTATCCAGACATGGGTAATCGTTCTAAAATCCATTTCAGTCATTGAACATCCTTAAAAGACGACAATGGTAATCTCATACATACCAATTAGCTTCAAGTAATTTTCAAGTGATCGAATAATCAATATGAAACTTCCCGAGCTAACATAAAATGAGTGTCTCACACAAATCGTATAAGATGTTCAAGGTAATTTTCACGTGATCATATTTTGACTTAATATTTAGTTTCCAACAAATAAATTGTTTCCAACTAAACTCGTCAAGAATACGATGAACATAGCTAAAGTAAAAATCTTCGGACACGTATTTCAAAAAATAAATATGCCAGATAAACTCGACTCGAAATATCAAATGTGTATCATGTAAAAGTCTATATAGCTATACGACTTAGTCTTATTAGAAGATAGAATATAATAGACTTCTGAGTGATAGATAAGCTTTAGTTTCCACATAATTTTGTTGATGAAGTTCCTCCAAGCTCCTCAGTAAATCTTCTTCTTAAATTGGTGAACGCCATGAAGTCTAAAGCTCAACTACACATTCTATCCTAATACGAGACATAACTACATGTAGACTAGAAATCAACTATATAGTTTTGATCAACTAAACTTGACAAACAAGCTTGAGATAGCAACGCTTGCGAGTTCGACCGAGCAGTGCTCTAACATTCACCAAAACAGAATGTACTTGTATTAGTTGCTTCAATGACCACTTTACCATATCTTGGTTTAACTTTCAACAAAGAATATGAAAAAAAAAATTGATGAATTTTTCTTGTGCTTTTAGTTAATTAAAAAGACAACTGCGAAAAATAATAACTTTGTAGGCTAAAGAGAGATAGGTCTAGGGTTTTAGATTCCACAATTTCTTATGTTTGTAAACTCAATATTTATAATAACTTTGACACAATAGTCTAAATTACTCAAGTCAGTTTTGAACCCGATCTCATGCCTTGGAGGATATAAGGTTACAAATTATTTTTATAACTCTCATCGTTATTCAAAATCTAGTTTTCCTTCGTTTATAACAGATCAATAGCTTAAAAACTATTCAAGACAATTAAAACAAAGCTTGTAAAGATGAGAAAAATATAATGTAATTTTTAGCATAAAAGAGAGTAAATATGTACTAATAATTACACATAAAAAATCGCGATTTATATGGGATGATACCAGATTACTAGGGGCTGATACCATTTCATATAAAAGAAAAACATTTTTAAGCGATCCTGACCGTTGGATCGGCTAAATGGTATCAGCCCACAGAAATGCTGGTGTCATCCCATATAAATCATGTAAAAAATAGCTAGCCTTTCCATAACCCTAAAATATAAATTTAGCTTCCTCAAAAGCGGCTCAGTTACTAAAATTGGCAAATAAATAAATAAAAGATTGCTTCTTTCGTGGTTGATTAGACAACGGTTTCTAAAGCTGTTCCGGACTATTTAATATTCTTCGTGTTCTTCCTCAACTGTAGCAACATAACTTTTCTGCAACTTTATATTTCTTCGATTCTAAGCTTCTGGTTTCTCCCCGATCTCCCTGTAATCCCTTTATGATTTGACTCACCCCTATTTATACTTACCAGGATCCAAGAATCACCCGTAATAACTCCAAATAATTCTTCTTTATTCTATTTCCAAGTTACGGGATAATTCCATTTATAATTTTCTTCACGCGGTTTTCTCCTAGCTAGCATACTCCAACACGTTGCCAACTCCTTCTAAATCGTGTTCCACTCTACCCAACCCTACACAAATTCTATTTTTAACTCAACAAAATATCTAGAATATCTTTCTTCCATGTTTTCTTTAATCGACGATTATCTAGACAATTCTAAACGAATCAAACGCATATATCAACCATGTTTAGTTCTAAGAAGTCCATCCTAACAAAACTTTCCGATTGAATCTCTTCTAAACATCTCCGAAAAACGAACCCCAAATATACTGCAATTTTCCTGCCAAATTTCAGTTTGAATTTTGAGAAGAAGATAGTGTGCTCCTATTCAATCCGGGGTGCCTTCAGCAATTGGGGTGCCTATAGTAATTTTGTAGGTATCTTTATCAATTTTTCGAGTGCCTTTAGTAAAAATCCTAGGTGCCTTGAACACTTTTCCGGGATGCCCTGCGTAATTCCTGGGCATGCCCCCCTTTTTTTTTTGTGGGAGGGGGTGGATGTCTTTAGCAGTTTTTCAAAAAATGTTTCTTTCCTAAAAATACCTACACATAAAACACCATAATAAGTATAAAATCGAGCACTAATCATTCTGCAAGTTGTGAACAACATCGATGATCTTGCATATAGTGAATTCTATGAGAGAACACATGTTGTTTAATTTTGAGAGAGGTATTCCTTACATTTGGCTGAGTATGATTAAATACAAAATCACACCTAAATGTTGCTACTGTATATCAACAAGTATTGTCCAGAGCAAATTAATCATGAGTTAAAACCAATCTAGGAAATTTGTAGTGGAATCAAATTAATTATATTTGGTCCACACATTTGTCAAAAAAAAAAAAAAAAATTTGGTCCACACAGTTACTGCCGGATAGGGGCAGTAGCAGGGCAACTTATAAAGAAAAATGTCACGGATTTCTTCCCACTATTACACTTCTTGACAATATTGTGGAGTATGCTACCAAATTCTAGTATTTGTTGGGAGGATTCCATAAAACACTTTTTTCGAAGTGTAATGTATTAAAGTAGTACAAAATACAACTGTATCCGGTGCCTTAAGCACTGGGTTGATGGCAGTAAATAAATACTAAAAACGAAAATGTTTGGTGTACCGCAGCCCATCACCGTGATGTGCACCGAAGTGTTGGCGTGATAGAGAAAAAAAGGTGGTGGGCCCCACCATTAACCCCACCCCCTGCAAATCTCCCCGGAGATTCCCTAACAGTCGTTGGATCATTCTGCTGTGCAAATCACGGTACATTTTCATTGTACGTGTATCATTGCTCCACTAAAAATTATCCTCTTGCTCACCAATACTTTCTGTTCATTAGTTTTCATTTAGCTTTTTTACTTGTAACATCGCTGAATTACAAAATTTCTTTATCTAAAGTTACGTGTTTTCTATTTTTCCCGTGGAATTCTGTTGAGAGATTAGGTGCAAAACCTGTCCTTATTGGTGCCTCATTTGATGCGCCACATGCATGTACTAAACACCAAGGTGAAGTACATGGGCGTACATGCAATCGTAGCCACTTCCTTTGGCACGACAAGCAACTCCCGAACCACGTTTCCGAATCCCATCACGGAAAGTGTTTTTCCAACAAGTGACACTCAGCATATTTGTTCCTTGGCCATCCCTGGTTCCCACCAACACATCAAACGAGTAAACATGTAAGATATTTTATAAACTGCGATCTGATGGTGTTTCAAAAGTCAAGAACCTTTAACAAATAAGCTGATTCCGAATTTATACACATAGAGCCACACTTCATCGCCCACTTTCTCTTTCCAAAAAACCAGAGCCACAAAAACTTTATCCGACTGAAATCTCCCTTCTCAGATCGGCTCCTTCGAAGTCGATCCGAGAAGAATAATCACCAAGTAACCTTCTTTTTACATGTTTTACTGGCTAGATTGTATCTTGTAATCCTCTTTATTTCTACTGATTATCTCTTTTTTAGGGTTTGTGTTCTTGATTTTTTTGGGTTTTGTTTGATGGATTTGTTGAATTTCAACATACAGATGAGCATAACATTTCAATCAACAACGATCTATGATCAAATCCAAGAATCATCAACATATCTAGTATTTTATCCAGCTCCTCAAAATCAAATCAGATCTGATAATTTTACTGATTTTGGTGTCCTGGTTTTAATTGTATTTTTATTTTTCAATCGGCTAAGTTGTTCAACTATTTTAGTTTTAATTATGTGTTTAGCAGCTATTGACTGATTCTGCTAGAGTACTAGATGTTCGTCCATACCGACAACCTTTGAATAGGCATTCGCATATGATTCAGGTGGTATGGTCTCGATGTAATCAGCCACCCAATTGCAGTTCAAGTCTCTAATCTTCTATATGGCTTTCGCATGGTTTTCAGGTGAGAGTGCGTATGTCGCCTCTTGGAAATGGTCCATCAAGCGAGTACCTAGGATCTATTGCGGTGATGGGTATATTTTTCGTCAAATGATAGTAGCAGAAGCTGTGGAACCCATCTGGATAGACAAGAGGAACACCCTGCAAGAGTCCTTCATGGCGATCCGAAACGAAGGTGATTGGCCTCCCATCACCAACAACTTCTGTCAAATTCCTCAGAAACCACTCCCAGTTGTCGATAGTCTCAGAATCGACTAGTGCAAAAGCAAGGGGGGAAAATCCTACAAAAAAAAATTGTGCATAATCGAAGAATAATAAGTTTCACACAAACAGAAAACAATGTGTAAATACAAGTTACACATGCTAAAACAAATGTGTAACTTAAGGGCTACAGATGATATTTTCTTAGTTACACACTGAGTAAAGTAATGTGTAACTCTCAGTTATTTGTCAACTGAAGTTGTTAAAAAAGAAAAAAAAAAACATACCTTTACCACCATTAATCCCAGTAGCTGCCATCAAGCAACCTTTGAATGTACTAGTAAGGAAAGTAGTATCCAAGTATACCATTGCACGACAAAACCGGTACCCTTTGATGCATGCAACAAATGCGATGAAAATCCGTTGAACTCATTTATTTTCACGTTCAAACTTTATCACGCTACCAGGGTTGGTTTCCCTTATAGCATCAATATACCATACCAAGTGCGAGTAGGACTTGACATCGTCGCCATAAATCGTCTCATAAACCTTTTCCCTAGCATTATATGCACGATAGTACTCCATGTTAATCCCATAATTGGTCCGGAAATCAAGAACAATTTCCTTGGGCTTCTTGTGAGGATTTTTGCGAACTTCTTCCTCAATCAAACTAGACGAGAAGCTGGTGGAGTATGTTTAGTTCAAGTTGCGCCCACACAGCACCACAAATGTCCTCGGTGGTTATAAGACTCCGACTCCGGAGATGTTCATACAAAATATAAAAATTCAACCAAAAAATAATATGGTGCAAAAAACATCATGTGTAAACCAAAGTTACACATACTGTAACAACACATAACATATGCTAAGCATTAGATGACAGAACAACGAAAACCTACCTGAAACATTTCGTTCCTCTCATCAATAGAAGCTGCATGGAATTTCCAGCCGCATTTTTCATCTTCACACTTAGCCGTGAACCTAGAACGCTCATTGTGAGTTACAATCATTTTGAAATCAATGCGAAGATGATACTTGGTGTAAGCAACCCTGACTTGCTTAACTCCTTCAACAAACACATGACCAATCTCACCAAGAACCTTGGGCCAACCATCCGATAACAAAGGTTTCGCAGGCTTGCTTTTATCTTCCAAATACATTCCAATAGTAAGATTGTTTCTGGACGAAGACATACTACTAGACCCGCTAGAAATAGAAGAATCTGCCCTAGAGCTGGAGGAAGAGGCCACACGAGGAACATTTTGCAAGAAAATATCAACACTTTGGTCTTTTGTTTACTATTTGTGATAGATATAAGAGCTTGCAACGAAAAATCACGGTCAAGCGGAAATCTTTCCCACTTTCTCGAAAGAAGAAAGTAATACCAAGAGGAGTAAACTGCTTCCATTCCATGACAAACTTGTTCCTTAAACTCTTCAAGTCCGATATCAGTATTAACACGCAGGTAATAAAATCAAAAAGTAGCGAACAACAAAGAATGCAACTAACAAAAGATCGCAACCAACAGAATCCATGACAACCTAAAAAACATCAATACACACAATAACAATAT
The DNA here is from genome assembly GCA_023531295.1 of Papaver armeniacum. Lineage (NCBI taxonomy): Eukaryota > Viridiplantae > Streptophyta > Magnoliopsida > Ranunculales > Papaveraceae > Papaver > Papaver armeniacum. Next base: position 82,676 of record JAJJWW010005000.1, read on the forward strand.
CAAAATTTTAAAACGAACGCAATTCACTCGGGGGCGTTGCCCCCTCGTGAGAAGTATATTCTATGCGGCAAGCTAAATATGAGTAAAAGATACAGATGATACAACTATTTACACATAAACATGTTACAGGACATATATATGTAACTTCAACTTACACATTCTTAAAATACAACAGGATACATATGTGTAAACTAAAATTACACATGCTACAACTAAAAAACATGTGCATCTTCCTCACACATGCTTAAAATACAAAAAACATGATATATGTGTGTAAACTAAAATTACACATGCTGCAACTAAAAACATCTGCATCTTCCTTAAACATGCTTAAAAATACAACATGATATATATGTGTAACCTAAAGTTACACATCCTGTAACAAAAAAAAAAAGATGTCCAACAAATCAAATTGAAGTTGTTCTCCTGAAACAAAATTGTTTCTTCATACTCCTCTCAGTATCAACAAAAATTAACAGATCGGACATGCAAGAAGAACAAATAATTCAAAAAAAATTTGAAAACAGATCTGAAATAAAAACAAAATAAAATTATTACCAAGATTTGTTGTTTTCTTACTTCTGAAACAATGTTCTTACTATTCCTATTCTCAGTATCAACCAAACCTGTGTAAGCATCAACAAAAACATACTCAGTATCAAAACCAAATAAAAAAAGTGAAAAAACTAGATCGCAATTGTAACAATCAAAAAACAGTTGAATTGAAAACTAGATCAAAAATCAGTTGAATTATTCGTACCTACGTTGATTTCTCTATCTCTATTTATAATGTGATAAATCCAATGAATAACATCAATAAAAATTGAGAAAAAGCAACAATGAATCCTTGTTCTTCGTCTCGTCTTCAACACAGCAACAGATTAACGAACAATTCGTGTAGAGGAAATCAACCTAATTCTGCTACTGAAGAAATCAACCTAATCGAGAGAAGAGAATAGAGAGCTAAAACCTAACCTGAATTGGATTTATGTTTCTGTTTATGTTATAAAACGACCATAAATACCGGAGGTTATTTTGGGTATTTTCACGTTTATTAAAGAAAGTGCTGACGTCAGCAATCCGGGATAATTCAAAACCAGGCCCCAAAAATAAAAGTTCTGGGCCTAGAAATATCAAAAATAGAAAGTGTGGAGTTGATAGTGGAGGATCCACTTTGAGGGGCTTGTATATGTTGAACCCATATAGTAGGGGGATTCAAGTATTTTTCACTAGTTAAAATTTATAATAAAGAAAATAGAGCCAACACAAATGACTCCTCATAGACCCTACATATCCTTCATATATATGAAGATAAAAATTCCATATACAACACCCCAAGCAAAAACCTTAAGAATTCCTAAATGATGCATAGTTTTTTTTAGAACTATATAAATGCACTTAATTTAACGGATATGGATGTCCAACGGATTTTCAAAGTTGCATCCGGGCCCGATCGGTAATCCGTTGGATTTCAAAAATTCCATCTGCATCCAACCCATTAACGAACGGCCCGGGCATCCATCCACAAATGAACGGTTGATCCCGGTTAAATCCACGGATTACGGATCAAATGCTCATCCCTACTAGCTCTCATCGAATAATTGATAGTAATGGAATCAGAGAGAATAGATCCCTAAACCACACTTACTACCCTAATAGGGTAATTTTCAGGTAAATAACAACAAAAGTTACGCGTATGCTTAGGACATATATTTATTATAAAAATTACTCACCATGTTTATTATTTCTCACAATAATCACAAATGATTAAGGAGACATTCCAAATGCCATGTGAATAAATTATTCTTACTCTCTCTTCTTCTGCTTCTTACTTTCTTTCTTGCTCTCTCTCTCTTCTTCTGCTTCTTATTTTCTTGTTCTCTCTCTCTTCTTCTGCTTCTTCTTTGCACTTACAACTTAATTCTAGTCTTTGTGTTCTTGCTCGTTAAACTTAGTTTCTCTTCTTCTTCTTCTTCTTCTTCTTCTACGGCTTTATAAAGAGCTTTATGAACGAAGCTTCCTCGTAGCCGGCAGCTCTCATCGAATAATTGATAGTAATGGAATCAGAGAGAATAGAGCCCTAAACCACACTTACTACCCTAATAGGGTAATTTTCAGGTAAATAACAACAAAAGTTACGCTATGCTTAGGACATATATTTATTATAAAAATTACTCACCATGTTTATTATTTCTCACAATAATCACAAATCATTAAGGAGACATTCCAAATGCCATGTGAATAAATTATTCTTACTCTCTCTTCTTCTGCTTCTTACTTTCTTTCTTGCTCTCTCTCTCTTCTTCTGCTTCTTATTTTCTTGTTCTCTCTCTCTTCTTCTGCTTCTTCTGCTTTGCACTTAGAACTTAATTCTAGTCTTTGTGTTCTTGCTCGTAAAACTTAGTTTCTCTCCTCTTCTTTCTTCTTCTTCTACGGCTTTATAAAGAGCTTTATGAACGAAGCTTCTCATGAGGCGGCAGCTCCTCGTGAATAATTGATAGTAATGGAATAAGAGAGAATAGAGCCCTAAACCACACTTACCCTAATAGGGTAGTTTTCAGGTAAATAACAACAAAAGTTACGCGTCTGCTTAGGACATATATTTATTGTAAAATTACTCACCATGTTTATGATAAGGATGACGCAGAGAACCAACGAAACTTTGTTTCATCAAATTAAAAGCTCTCTTTCCATTTGAAAGCTTCGCATTCCTTTTAGATTTTCTCTAATATTTCGTTAACTTTAGCTAAATTTCTCGAGTTGCGATTTCCGTCCAACGCCATAAACACTATGAATATACGTTTCCAAAAAGACATGTGTAACACCCGTGTTTTTAGCATGGCGCATGCTAAAAGATGCGCCATTTGCTTGTGATGAAGCTTCATCCAAAGCTTCCGCAGCGTGAAAAAGGTGGATTGGGTTAAGGCCAATACCGCGCCAAAAATGGCGTATTATGTTTGGCATTTGGCCAAGGGACAATGTTGCATCATCATGATGCATTAGGCCAGTTGGGTAGGTGGCCTTGAGCTTACAGCGTAATCATTGCGCATTATGAGAGTTATTGGCCAACAACCAATATCGCACAATCATTGTGCATCCATGAGAGAGGGTGGTCGAGAGAATATTGCATAATCATTATGCGATAGGCCAAAGAGAATGTCGCATAATCATTGTGCAGCAGACGGAGCGAGTGGTGCACAATCATTGTGCATTGTGAGCGGAAACTCGGCAATCATTGCGGTCATTCCAAGAAATTCATATAACGGCCATGAATAGTGAAGCATGTCAATATGCTCCCCTTTTCATACTTGTAGAAATTCAGCATTAAGACATATATAGGGAGGGGTAGTTGGTTGAAGGTGCATATGCGGACTATGTACCAAGTAAGCTTCATAGCTTAGCCGGAAGAGCATAAATGATGCCTAAGGCTCATGTATAGTTGCGTAGCCTTTCGAAGAGGGTATTTGATGCGTTGGCATCACTATGCCACGGCGCGGACCCGATGATGCATAATCATTATGCATCTTGGCGGAATGGCCTATACGAACCAGAGGCCATTACCGTTTTTGCTAGGCCCATGACCTTGCAAACGATTTGGTTTAATTTTCTGTCCCTTCGCGGATGAACTACGGTCCGTGCTTGATCCCTTTAGAGTAGGGAAGGGTAACGTAGGCAGCCGCAATGAGTTACAACATTGCCGGTCCAGTACATTGGCCCCTCATATCATCTAAGCTTGGTAGCTCGACGCAAGAGATGATTGTGGCCAGACTTGATGAGGCTTAGTTGCATGCCAGTAAGTGGATGCTCATACTTCCTATCAAGTTATAAAGAGATGTTAAGCGAGGTAACGTGGGAAATGGCAAGGGCTTGGTGTGGCCTACGCTAAAGTCTAAGGCTTATGCCTGGACAAGACACGGCAATGTGACGGTTGCTCAGCTAGCTAGGAAATTCATTTATGAATTCCCTACATAAAGGTAAAGCCAGAGACGCATGAAAAATGCATTGGCATTGGCCTTATGGCCTTAAACCCTTTTATGGGACAAGGGTAAGTTGGGCAAATGTGGAAGCTAAGTTAGCTGCGTCATGCTCCACGAGCATGCTTGCAAGGGCAATTGGACGTGCATTTGCCTAGCTTTGAGGCCTGGATCGTAGCTTCATCATGGCGCACCGGAGATTACGGCCATGGGCAACGCGCCAAAGGCGTAATTTTCCCAGTCCGTCGAGAATGGTATCGAGCAAGTTCCGAGAAAACTCTAGGGACTTCAGTGGAGTGGACTCATTGGCGAGTGTTTTCCTTGATGGAAACATAAAGTTGGAGAGTATAACTTTTGCGCGGAAAGAGTTTAAATGCTTTGCCAGTTACTATGCGAATCGGGTTGAGCTTGTTCGGCATTGTGGAGATTGCCTGCCTATGTGGCACCTACTTACACAGTGGATATCCCGGAAGACCGTCTGGGACGGTGGGTAGACAATGGGACTGATCATCCCCACACGTTGGCACTGGCCAAGTGGGTGTGCGTTGTCGCCTGGCTAGCATCCCACTTACGAGTGGCACTGGATGACCGGCTGCGGACGGGTGGGCAATCGGATATCGATCCATTACAAAGATGTCTTTAAAATTTTGTCATTTTGATGACACCTTTCAACTTGTGAACTTCAGGGGACTTCGAGTGTGTAGTATGGGTTGCATTCAGGATACCTTGTCGAGATATCCTCTTGGCACTGTGGTGCGATTCTTGGTTTAGTTGTGGGCACTTTTTTGGATCCCCGGGCAGGTGGTATGGGACATGTGGAAGGTCTAAATTGTTGTTCATGACAACTTGAAGAAACCCGTGATTTCTGAGCTTCTGGTATGGGACTTTTGCTCAGGAAATCCAACTCGAAGAGATTGTCCACAATAGCTTTGGTTTTGAATTTGGGACGAAATTCTTTGAAGGGTGTGATAATGTAACACCTCGTGTTTTAGCATGGCGCATGCTAAAAAGATGCGCCATTTGCTTGTGATGAAGCTTCATCCAAAGCTTCCGCAGCGTGAAAAAGGTGGATTGGGTTAAGGCCAATACCGCGCCAAAAATGGCGTATTATGTTTGGCATTTGGCCAAGGGACAATGTTGCATCATCATGATGCATTAGGCCATTAGGTAGGTGGCCTTGAGCTTTATACGCGTAATCATTGCGCATTATGAGAGTTATTGGCCAACAACCAATATCGCACAATCATTGTGCATCAGACCAGAGGGCTGGTCGAGAGAATATTGCATAATCATTATGCGATAGGCCAAAGAGAATGTCGCATAATCATTGTGCAGCAGACGGAACGAGTGGTGCACAATCATTGTGCAACAGGAACGGAAACTTCGGCAATCATTGCCGGTCATTCCGAAATTCATGGTAACGGCCATGAATAGTGAAGCATGTCAATATGCTCCCCTTTTCATACTTGTAGAAATTCCATTAAGACATATATAGGGAGGGGTAGTTGGTTGAAGGTGCATATGCGGACTATGTACCAAGTAAGCTTCATAGCTGCAGCTTAGGAAGAGCATAAATGATGCCTAAGGCTCATGTATAGTTCAGAAAGCCTTTCGAAGAGGGTATTTGATGCGTTGGCATCACTATGCCACGACGCTGGACCCGATGATGCATAATCATTATGCATCTTGGCGGAATGGCCTATACGAACAGGCCATTACCGTTTTGCTAGGCCACTGACCTTGCAAACGATTTGGTTTAATTTTTCGTCCCTTCGCGGATGAACTACGGTGTCAGGCTTGATCCCTTTAGAGTAGGGAAGGGTACGTAGGCAGCCGCAATGAGTTGCAAAAGCATTGCGGTCCAAAGACGTTGGCCCCTCATATCATCTAAGCTTGGTAGCTCGACGCAAGAGATGATTGTGGCAGACTCTGATGAGGCTTAGTTGCATGCCGATGAAGTGGATGCTCATACTTCCTATCAAGTTATAAAGAGATGTTAAGCGAGGTAACGTGGGAAATGGCAAGGGCTTGGTGTGGCCTACGCTAAAGTCTAAGGCTTATGCCCGGACAAGACACGGCAATGTGACGGTTGCTCACTAGCTAGGAAATTCATTTATGAATTCCCTACATAAAGGTAAAGCCGAGACGCATGAAAAATGCATTGGCATTGGCCTTATGGCCTTAAACCCTTTTGCGGGACAAGGGTAAGTTGGAACAAAGTGTGGAAGCTAAGTTAGGCATGCGTCATGCTCCACGAGCATGCTTGCAAGGGCAATTGGACGTGCATTTGCCTAGCTTTGAGGCCCGGATCGTAGCTTCATCATGGCGCACCGGGGAGATTACGGCCTGCGGGGCAACGCGCCAAAGGCGTAATTTTCCGGTCCGTCACAACATGGAGCTTCGATATTGATGTCAATGTCGAGATCTTCATCATGTTGTCGGACCGTGATCCATGCTCTAATAATAGCAGAATCTTCTCCATAGGTATAGGGAGTACTACCCATGGTGGTTTTTTGTTTCTCGAGTTGTGATTTCCATCCAACGACACAAAAACAATGAATATACGGTTCCAAAAAGACATGGAGGTTCGATATCGATGTCAATATCGAGATCTTCATCATGTTGTCGGACCGTGACCCATGCTCTAATAATAGCAGAATCTTCTCCATAGGTATAGGGAGTACCCATGGTGGTTTTTTGTACAAGCAATAAGAGAGAATGAAATTGGAAGTTCAAATGTGTGTTTCGAGTGAAAAATAAATTAGACAAAAGATCTATTTATACATCTTAATGACCCAACGGCTAGGTTTTCAAACAAACAACCGTTGAGTATCTCAACCATATTTGTCAAAAAAAAAAATGCAATAAATGCATTGGTTGAGAGAACGGATGATTCGCGGACGGTTTCCCAATTAGTTAGGGGCCAACCGTGAAAGAGACATAAAGGGATTTTGAAGCGTGAACACGGGTGGGAGTTCATACGAGGAGACCCAACCGTGATTTTATATTATGGCTGGGAGTGGCTGGGTGTGTATGAACTCCCAACCGTGATACGTTTATTACAACTTGGAACACATCAGTTCCCAACCGCTACCGGTATAGCAGTTGGGACGACACGATAACCAAGTCGTAAGTCGAAAAAACCCAGAATTGGCGGGGAATTCATCATTTTTCTTCAAAGTTTTTCAAAATAATTCACCAAAATATTTTTTTTCCTTTTTCATATTCATGAAACTCAACTTTTGATTTAAAAAAATTAATGATTGATTAGTCTAATTCAATCACTAATCATAATTAGTTAAATTAATCACCTTAATCAGCACTAATCAAATTGAGGGTAGATTAGATTAGATATTATATAAAATATCATGATAAGGGGTTATATGTACTACTCCCTAAGAGCATCCACAGTCGTGGAGTATAACCAAATTTTTTGGTAAAAAACAGACGCAGTGGAGACGGACTAAAGAGCAAAGACCGGACTATAACCAAAACCCGAGACCATATCTAGTCTTTAGTCTGGTCTTTAGTCAGGCGTAACTTTAAATTACGCCTGATGGAGCGGGGTGTTGGGATTGCGCCTGATAATGGGGCGTAACTCAAAGTTACGCCCGAATTAAAAAAAAAAAAAAAGAGACTGATTGGGGCGTAACTCAAAGTTGCGCCCCAACAATTAACAACAATTAAAAAAAAATGGCGCAATTTGGAATTGCTTAATATATGAACAATAATAAAAAAATAAAAAAATAATGGGACGAGATTTGGAATTGCGCTTTGATTAGGCGTAACTCAAAGTGCGCTTTGACCAAATTTTAGTCTCCCTCCCCTGCGTTCCAACACGGACTAAACCCAAATTTTAGTTTTTTTGCTCTTTGCTCTTTGGTTATGGTCGCACCACTGCAGTTGCTCTAAGAGCATCCACAGTCGTGAGTATAACCAAATTTTCAGTAAAAAACAGCCTTGATGGAGACGGACTAAGAGCAAAAGACCTGGACTATAACCAAAACCCAGACCATATTTAGTCTTTAGTACTGGTCTTTAGTCGGGCAGTAATTTAAAGTTACGCCTTTGATGGAGCGGGGTGTTGGGATTGCGCCTAATGATGGGGCGTAACTCAAAGTTACGCCCGAAAAAAAATGAGACGCAATTTAGAATTACTTTGATTGAGGCGTAACTCAAAGTTACGCCCCAACAATAAAAAAAAAAAAAAAAAGGCTGATTGGGCGTAACTCAAAGTTGCGCCCCAACAATTAACAACAATTAAAAAAATGGGCGCAATTTGGAATTGCGCTAATGGTATGAACAATAATAAAAAAAATAATAATAATGGGACGAGATTTGAGTGCGCTGACCAAATTTTAGTCTCCCTCCACCTTCAACGTTCAACACGGACTAAACCCAAATTTTAGTTTTTTTTTTTTTTTTTGCTCTTTGCTCTTTGGTTATGGTCGCACCACTGCAGTTGCTCAGTGGGACGAGTAAAACTAAAGACTAAAAACCAAAAAAAAAGTAAAAGATATGGTTTTAGTCTGTGATGAGACACTACGTTGGAGGAGTAAATTTGGTGGAGCGGAGTTAGAATGGTTCGTCTGACATGGGGCGTAGTTGTTAAGCTGCGTTTGGGTTGGGCGTAACTTTAATTTACGCTTTGATGTTGGAGTCTAAAATTGCGTTTGTTGTGGGCGTAATTTGTAAAACCGCCCGTGGGAGAGGCGTAATCGAACTTCGCTTTGACGGGGCGCAAATACAAAATACGTCCCAAAGGACGCAAATATTACATTACGCCTGATGGGGCGCAACTTGGGACTGCGCCTGATGGGATTCACAATCACATTAAAGGAATAAAAAACACTTTTCTTCTCTGCAAATACCTCTTTCCGTTGCTGCAACTGATATTTTTTTATATATTTGTGAAAAAATAAAATGCGATCTACCACTGAAAACTTCCTTCTAATCCTTTTTCAGTAAATACCCGATTTCAATTTTTTTTATGAAACCCCAAATCATCAAATAATGAATTTTAAATTTTATTAGGGATTGATGGTGATGGTCGATAAGAAAATCGCCGATTCCACTTTCTTGGTTGGAGTTGAAATTATATTCATGGTGGTATTACCTGCAAATAAAGATGATGGTGATCAAAGAATTGGTTAAAGTGAAAGTTCCCAACTTCTGATGACAACAACAAGGGGTAAATAATTATGTGCTGGTTGTATTGGGCTAGTCCAATGGAGATGGAGTCAAGCTTGAAATCAATTGGATAAAGTAAGGAGGGTTTTGTATTCTCATATTAGTAGTTCAATGATAATTTTTGTATACAGATCTTCATGAATGAAAATGACATCAAACTTTGCGATTAATGCAGCGGTTTGGGAATTTTTGAGACAGTGAAGGCAATAAAGAAATTGAATTAGTTGGCTGGATTGTTGTGGGGTTTTGTTTGAGGAGATTAGTCTTATTTGGGAGGATACTAATAATTGCGCCTAACTACAGGCGGACTTTAAAATCACGCCCGGTCAGACGTAACTTGTGACTACGCCTGAATGAGGCGCAATATTAACGTGCCGCAGTATCGGCGCAAATGTGAATCGTCCCACTGGCGGAGTCTAAGTTGCGTTTCAATCGGCGTACATTAAATTTCGTCTCATTACCAAAGCAATTACAAGATGCACGCCCCAATCGCGTAGTGTCAAGTCCTTGAGACCATAACTAAAACCAAAGACCAAATATAGTTTGGTTTTTAGTTTTAGTCCCAGTATTTAATCTTTACTCCACTCGATAGTGTCTGTTTTTGATTAAAAATTTGGTTTTAGTCGAGCACACTGTGGTTGCTCTAATAATGATCCTAAACCGGAGAACTGAACAAGTGCAGTGCCAGTGAGTGAGTGTAGGAAAATAAGCCAGGACAGGTGGATACAAAGTTTCTTATTGGACCGAGATTTAGCTCAATGCTATGGGAACGCGTGTTAATAGAATTGGCGGGAAATTTGAATTTTCAAAGGTAGAGAGAGAAAAGGAGTCACGGGCGTAAAACCAAAATCTATCATCGTACAAGTACTCCTCTTCCTACTGAACGACACGATAGCACTGCTTCCCTCATCGGGCAGGATACAAAGTTTCATGTTCAGTACCTATTTCTTTCTTGATCAGAAATGTTTCTACTCTCAATTCTTTTCTAGTCATGTACTCATTTAGAGTGTTTGCTTTTCATCATTTTTTTTATTGACATTTTCATTAACATCTAATCTATGGTCTAGATCTCTAATATCTTGATTTTGTTTTTGTAGTTGTGCGATGATATACAGCCAAAGGAGGAGGGGGTTTTTACTCCTCGAGGATTTTGTAGGTAATTACTAATTTCACCTTTCCTTGTCAATATTTTTGCAATTGTTAGAATTTTTTATGCTATAAATTGCCTATTTCATGTTTAAATGAATTACAAATGTTTTTAAATGACTCGTGCTCCAGGCTATCTTAAATATTGATTTTCCCATGTTGCTCTTGTTGATACTGTGATGTCCTAGTTATCACAACTCTTTGTTTTTGTTTCCTAGCTTACTTGTTCAGATCTGTTGTATCTTAGGGTCAGACCTAACATGTTTACAAAGGTAATTCCTAGTATCATTATCTATCTTTAGGACCTATTTTAAACCACTACTAGTTCTAGTTTTATATTTTCTTATTTATATGGATGCAAGTAACATGTTTACGGCACAGCATTTGCCTCATTTTCATTTTTGTTTTGCACCGACTTAGACTAGTGCATTGGCTAATGTCTATCATCAGATATGTATTTGACTTTGCTTATGTTTGCTTGCAGATGACCCGCTGATCAAACGCAGACCACCATTCAGCTCTATGACTAAGAAGCGCAAAGGACGATGGAAAAAGCAGACCACCACTCGGTTCTGCGACTGAGAGGTGGAAAGGAAGACGACGAAGGCATGCCATTGCTCAGTGACGCTACTGAGAGGTTGGAAGGAAGACGACCAAGGAAAGCCATCACTCAGTTACGCTACTGAGAGGTGGAAGGGAAGACGGCGATGGCAGGCCATCACTCAGTTACGCTACTGAGAGGTGGAAGGGAAGACGGCGAAGGAAGGCCATCACTCAGTTACGCTACTGACAGGTGGTAAGGAAGACGGCGAAGGCAGATCACCTCCCAGTTCCCGCGACTGTGAGGTGCAAAGGAAGACGACAACGGTAGGCCACCACTCAATTCGTGAGAGTTACGTGTCAAACCAAAAAGCGTGCATTCTTAACTCTAGTTCGATGTACGCTTAATTTGCTTAATATTATTTTCTAGAATGGCGGAGTTTTTTGTTTTGCTTGTTGCAGGTCTATCATTCTTGTTCAAGGTTTCCACTATTTTTCTCGTAATAGTTTGTAGTCACGCATGTAACTAGTCATCTGGCGCAGTTTTTTTTTGTTTCATATAAAAAAAAATAATCATCTATAATTAACTTTATACAAGGTAAACCTTCTTAACTCTTAACTCTATGTTTACTTTGTTATGCATAAATTGTTTCTAACTTGAGCGTCGGAGTATCGTTTTTGTTTTTTTTTGCAGGTCTTCCCTTTTTATTCCTGTGAAAAATTCATTAAAGAGAGTTGTTTAAACAATATGCTGGTGCCTCGTGGGGACGTTATCTGTATGGATTTTGATCAGTTTTCCTCTAGGGTATGTCTGGATTAAAAAGGAGGCAAATCTTTACCAGATTTCAAACCGAAATGAGGCAAATCTTTTGATCATGTGTAGCTTTTATTTTGTTTGAAACTGGACTATGAGTTGTAGCCTTGTAGGTACAGTTATGTTTTTTCTTCAGTTTTCCATTGTAAGTAGGAAAAGAAATGTGGGCAACCAGTATTGGTGAACCAGTAAATAAATTGGTAGAAGTGCACAATAAGTTCTATGGTAGACAGTGACTTGCCCTTGTTTCTTAATGTGACCTTGTATTTGAGATGAAGAGGCCTGATGGCGAGGGTGGTAGGGAGATGAAATTGAGGGTAACGTGTTGATACACTTCCCTGGTCATTTTCATCAAAATTTTTTGTCACGAGTTGTAGAGAGGGTATGCTCCATTCTTTTTTTCATTTATGATGTCTTATAAATAAATGCTCTTTCTTGTTTTTGTTGCTGTGTTGTTTCAGGTAGTTGTTAATGATAACAGAGAGACACCAGTACAGCTGAGATCGATTTTCAAGTCATTCACAGAAAATGTTCAGTTACTCTCAATCATTCAGTTTGGTTCCTTTCTGATTTTACGGGTTTCTTATAAGTTCTTTTACTCAATATCAGCTCTCAACTCTTTGAATAAAACTAATTTTCGGTATGATCTTCTCTTTGGTTGCACTACACAGGGTTGTTTGCTGCAGGAAAGAAACTCATGGCAATGGCAACTCTGCTCTGGAATTTGATTCCGAGGTTACAACTACTACTAACTTACCCCCTTTTCTTTCAATATTCTTCTGATATTTTTTTGTGCATTTCCTTGATTTTTCTTCTTATGGTGTTTTTACTTGATTGCAGCATTTAATATCTAGTTTAAGATCTGCTTGTTGCTTTAAAAAATTGGGCTAATGGCTTCTTGTTTTGTGTTCTTTAGGGTGGGTTGTTTCAGGTTGTTAATGATGATGCTAGACAGAGATGAGGATTGTTACTACTGCTTTGAGGTTGGGTTTTGTAGACATTTGTTCTTGAGATAATGTTATTCTTTTATTGAACTAGTCTTGTCTTGTCAAAGTTGGGTTTCATTTGAAGAAGTGATTTTATACATGCAATTTCACGGAAAATGGTTTTTCATTTTACTAATGTGTGTTTGGTTGTTATTTTGCAGGTAACCCAGCTACGTCACTCAGCCATCGTGCAAAGCGGTTGGCACACAACAATCGATACAGATTGTTAATGATGATGCTAGACAGAGATGAGGATTGTTACTACTGCTTTGAGGTTTGATTTCGTAGTCATTTGTTCTTGAGATAATGTTATTACTTTATTTTTGTTTTGCACCGACTTAGACTAGTGCATTGGCTAATGTCTATCATCAAATATGTATTTAACTTTGCTTATGTTTGCTCGCAGATGACCCGCCGATCAAACGCAGACCACCATTCAGCTCTGTGACTAAGAAGCGCAAAGGACGATGGAAAAGGCAGGCCATCACTCAGTTACGCTACTGAGAGGTTGGAAGGAAGACGACCAAGGCAAGCCATCACTCAGTTACGCTACTGAGAGGTGGAAGGGAAGACGGCGAAGGCAGGCCATCACTCAGTTACGCTACTGAGAGGTGGAAGGGAAGACGGCGAAGGAAGGCCATCACTCAGTTACGCTACTGAGAGGTGGGAAGGAAGACGGCGAAGGCAGATCACCTCCCAGTTCCCGCGACTGTGAGGTGCAAAGAAAGACGGAAACGGCAACCACCACTCAGTTCGTGAGAGTTACGTGTCAAACCAAAAAGAGTGCATTCTTAACTGTAGTTCGATGTATGCTTAATTTGCCTAATATTATTTTCTAGAATGCGGGAGTTTTTTGTTTTGCTTGTTGCAGGTCTATCATTCTTGTTCAAGGTTTCCACTATTTTTCTCGTAAATAGTTTGTAGTCACACGCATATAGCTAGTCATCTGTCGCAGTTTTTTTTGTTTCATATAACTTTTTGTCAGTCATTCTTGTTCAAGGTAACCCTTCTTATCTCTTAACTCTATGTTTACTTTGTTATGCATAAATTGTTTCTAACTTGAGCATCAGAGTATCTTTTTTGTTTTTTGCAGGTCTTCCCTTTTTATTCCTGTGACAAATTCAATTAGGAGAGTTGTCGAAACAATATGCTGGTGCCTCGTGGGGACGTTATCTATATGGATTTTGATCAGTTTTCCTCTAGGGTATGTCTGGATTAAAAAAGGAGGCAAATCTTTACCAGATTTGAAACCGAAAGGTATATATACATGCTAACTCATGTGTATCTTTTATTTTGTTTCGGAACTAGACTATGAGTTGTAGGTACACTTATGTTTTTTCTTTAGTTTTCCCTTGTAAGTTGGAAAAGTAATGTGGGCATGCAGTAATGGTGAACCAGTAAATAAAATGCACAATAAGTTCTATGGTAGACAGTGACTTGCCCTTGTTTCTTAATGTGACCTTGTATTTGAGGGTAATGTGTTGATACACTTCCCGTAGTCATTTTCCTCCTCTCTTTTTTTCACGAGATGTAGAGAGGGTATGCTCCCTTCTTTTTTTCATTTCTGATGTCTTACAAATAAATGCTCTTTCTTGTTTTTGTTGCTGTGTTGTTTCAGGTAGTTAATGATGCTAGATAGACACCAGGATTTTGCTTACTACAGCTGAGGTCGGTTTTCAAGTCATTCACAGAAAATGTTCAGTAACTCAATCATTCATTCTGATTCCTTTCTGATTTTACAGGTTTCTTTTAAGTTCTTTTACTCAATATCAGCTCTCAACTCTTTGAATAAAACTAATTTTCGGCATGATCTTCTCTTTGGTTGCACTACACAGGGTTGTTTGCTGCTTGAAAGAAACTCATGGAAATGGCAACTCTGCCCTGGAATTTGATTCCGAGGTTACAACTACTACTAACTTACCCCCTTTCTTTCAATATTCTTCTGATATTTTTTTTGTGCATTTCCTTGATTTTTCTTCTTATGGTGTTTCTACTTGATTGCAGCATTTAATATCTAGTCTAAGATCTGCTTGTTTAAAAAATTGGGCTAATGGCTTCTTGTTTTGTGTTCTTTAGTGTTGTTTCAGATTGTTGATAATGACGCTAGCCAAATAAGGATTCTTCTTACTACTGCTTCGAGGTTGGGTTTCGTAATCATTTATTCTTGGAGAAAATGTTGTTGTTTTGCTGAACTAGTCTTGTTTTGTCAAAGTTGGTTTTCAGTTTAAGAAGTGATATCATATATGTAGGTTTAAAGAAAATGGTTTTCATTTTCCTAATTTGTGTTTGGTTGTTTTTCTGAAGGTACCTAGCTAGCAGCACACATCTATCTATCTCCAGCTAATGGTGCTCAGTGTCACTCAGACATCATCTTGTAGTGTCGAGATGCTGCCAAAAACAGTGTCTCGGAACGTTGTGAGTCTGAAGTGCTGATAGTTGGAATATGAGACATGAGACTGTGATCCGAAAATTTGTGTGTCAATAGCTGTATGCCAAAGCAGGAGCCGAAGGTATGCAGGCTTTCTAGGCTCCAACTTTAATGTTCACTAAATTTTGCATAAATTTCTTTCTTGGTCCTCATGAATATCTTTTTTATTTTTTTGCAGGTTTATCTATGTTACTTCAATGATAAACTCGATAAAGAGAGAGATTGATGCAGAATGCTTGCTTGCTAGGCATTTGAAGAGCCTGCCTCCAGTGTAAGATAGAACTAAAACAACTGTTTTTAGGTTTGGTCCTGCTGCTAACGAGACGGTTGGAGTATATGTAGTTCTATTTTGACAAATTTTGCATAGAATTCTTCCTGTCTGACTAAAGTGTTACAAGAAGAATCATGTAATTATCTGACCTCCAACTCTTAAGTTTGCTACATTTTGCATAAGATCCTTACTAACTTGAGCTTCAGAGTTTTTTGTTTTTTGTTTTGCAGGTTTCATTTTATTCCCAGGAAAAATTCTGCAGTAAAAGTTGCTGGCATCCGGTCATCTCTTCACCACATCCCAGAAAGGCCACATTAAGGGACAACGGCAGCATAGAAGTTAAAGCTTTCTTCTTCAAAGAAAACTAGGTGAATACAGCCGTATTTGATGAGAATGAGAGTCGAAGGCTCCCTACAATCATTACTTGATTTTTTCTTGATTTGTTATGTGTTTTTGGTATCTTTGTATATTGAGAAGGCTGGGTACGTTATCTACTGTTGAGGTATCTGGCAGGTGTTTAGAAATCAAGCAAATTAGAGAAATCAACGGCTACACTATGGTTATGGGTGCTGAAATCAATATGTTAGAGGCCAAGTAATGTGAAACTTTTTATTTTTAAGTTTTTTGTTTCTGTTTTTTCAGATGTAGTTTACAATTGGGAAATAGCTTAATTGAGTTAATCTAGAGAAAGTTTCTAAGAGAACCTGGATGCCAATTCTTACTTCATTTTTAAAGAGTTTAAGAAAGAAGTTAAGATAACTCAATTGTGGATTGAGGATTGATAGGTGGAATTTTGATTTTTTGGAAAATGACTTTGAATTAGTGAATTTATAATACTATGGTGTGAGAGTAAGTGACAATACTCATCAAGTGTAAGAGCGTGTTGGCTTCTGCGGAACTTTGGTTATCACACACAAATTGGCACCGACAATCTTCAAAACAAGGGCAACTACTAATTCTTCTTTATCTTCATCTTCATCAGCTGAGAGATTGAGAATGTCTCCATGAAGCTTCATCGTTCTAGGCCGGATCGCAACTTGGAGGAATGAAGCTTCACGCGCTTGGCCAAACTTGCAAATTGTAAGATGAGGCTTCACGTGCTTGGCCAAACCTGCAAATTGCAAGAGTAAAGCTTCACTCGGTGGGACTTACACAATTGGCGCATGAAGATGAGCCAATTGTGCCAAACCAACTATTTTTCCCAACCAACGTCCCTTCCCTATATGTCTTATTCGCATTTCTACAAATACGATTAGGGGAGGAAAAATCATTCATCAACTCCCCGAGGCCGGATCTTGCCGAGGCCTAGCTCGATGAAGCTTCATTATGACCGAGGGACTTCCAACTTGTAAGAATGAAGCTTCATCGTGCTAGGCCGGATCGCAACTTGGAGGAATGAAGCTTCACGTGCTTGGCCAAACCTGCAAATTGCAAGAGTGAAGCTTCACTCAGCTGGGGACTTACACAATTGGCGCATGAAGATGAGCCCATTGATGCCAAACCAACTATTTTTCCCAACCAACGTCCCTTCCTATATATGTCTTATTCGCATTTCTACAAATAGGATTAGGGGAGGAAAAATCATTCATCAACTCCCACAGTAGGATCTTGCGAGGCCTAGCCCAAATGAAGCTTCATTATGACCGAGGGACTTCCAACTTGAAAGAATGAAGCTTCATCGTGCTAGGCCGGATCGCAACTTGGAGGAATGAAGCTTCACGCGCTTGGCCAAACTTGCAAATTGCAAGATGAGGCTTCACGTGCTTGACCCCCGCAAATTGCAAGAGTGAAGCTTCACTCACTGAGGACTTACACAATTGGCGCATGAAGATGAGCCAACTGATGCCAAACCAACTATTTTCCCCAACCAACGTCCCTTCCCTATATATGTCTTATTAGCATTTCTACAAATACGATTAGGGGAGGAAAAATCATTCATCAACTCCCCGAGGCCGGATCAGGCCATCTTGGCTGCACATGGACCCGACCCGCCTAGCATATCAAGCTTCTTGGCAGGGGACCACTCCAAGCTTGCGGCTTTTGCATATCAAGCCTTCTTGGCCGAGCGCCAAACCGGCAATCGCAACTTGGAGGAATGAAGCTTCGCTCGCTTGGCCAAACTTGCAAATTGCAGATGAGGCCAGTGTGTGGCTTGCAAGTTGCAAGTGGAGGCTTCGCTCAATGAGGACTTGCAATTGGCGCGTGAGTGTAGGCCAGTTGATGCCAAACCAACTGTTTTTTCCCAACAACGTCCTTTGTATATGTGTGTGTTTTATGTTAAGTTGGGGAGGAAAATCATTCATCCCAACTCCCAGGATCTTGCCAAGGCTAGCCAAATAGGCTTCACATTGTTAGGACTTCAGCTTGTAAGAATGAGGCTTTGTCGTACTCAGCCGGATCGCAACTTGGAGAGATGAAGCATCATGGCGAAACCGCAGGTGCGGATGAGGCTTCGTGTGCCAGGCCTGCAGGTGCAGAGTGAAGCTTCACTGGTGGGGACTTACACAGTTGTGCATGAGGATAGACGGGTGATGCCAAAACCAACTGTTTTCCCCGGCCATCCTTATGTCTTATTGTTTCTGCCATTACCTGGGATTGGGGAGGAAAATCATTCATCCCAACAGAGGCTGGATCTTGCAGGGGCTGGCTAGTAAACTGCATTGCGTGAGGACTTCAGCACATGAGGCCAAAAACTGTCGTGCTGGGCCGGATCGCGGCGGGAGATAGGCTTCACTCGCTTGTGGAAATTAGGGTAAGGGCTTCACGTGCTTGTGTTTGCGTTGGGTGAAGCTGCTCAAATTGAGGACTTGCAATTTGGCGCATGGGGATAGGCCTTTGATGCCAAACCAAACTGTACCTTTGACAACGTCCATTTGTATATCTTGTTGCATTTCTTAGGTAGGATTGGGGAGGAAAATCATTCATCGGCTCCCCGAGAGGCCGGATCTTGCAGGGCTTCTAGCCCAAATGAAGCTTCCTTATGACCGAGGGACTTCCAGCCGCAGAATGAAACTTCCATCAGTATAGGCCAGATCACCCAACTTGGGGAATGACATCGCCCAGCCGGAACGCAGGTAGCAGGGTGGGAGCTGCGTGCGCCGACCTGCCGGTGCAGGTGACTTCGCTCGGCTGAGGACTTGCAGTGGCATGAGTATGGGGCAATTGTTGCCAAACCAACTATTTTTCCCAGCAACGTCACTTCCTGCTTATGTCTTATTCGCATTTCTGCAAATGGGTTAGGGAGGAAAATCATTCATCAACTCCCAGGCGGATCTTGCCAGGCTAGCTAGGCAAACTGCATTGCCCAGTAGGACTTCCAGCCGCAGAATGAAGCTTCATCGTACTGGGCCGGGTCGCAGCTTGGAGGGAATGAAGCTTCACTCCTTGGCCCAAACTTTGGAAATTTGCAGATGAGGCTTCACGTGTGGCCAGAGCCTGCAATTGCAGGTGACTTCACTCGGCTGAGGACTTGCACATGGCGCGAGAGAGGATGAGCCAGCCCCATTTCAAACCAGCTCTTTTCCAGCAACGTCCCTTCCTGCTGTCTTGTGGCTGGAATGGGTTGGGGAGGAAAGATCGTTCATCAACTCCCGAGGGCGGATCTTTTTGGGGCCTAGCTAAATGAAGCTTCCATTGCTGATGAGGGACTTCAGCATGAATGAAGCTTTAATCGTGCTAGGCCGGATGCATGACTTGGAGAATGGCTTGCTCGCTTGGCCCAGGCTTGCAGAATTGCAGGATGAGCTGCGATGTGGCCAGAGCCTGCCCAGAGTTGCAGGTGGGCTTCATCATTTGAGGACTTGCAATTGGCGCAGTAGGCCAGCAGTGCCAAACCAACTGTACTTACATTGTGTCATGTATATACTTGTTTGCAGAATAGGATTGGGAGGAGAAAATCATTCATCAACTCCCCGAGGCGGATCTTTTGAGGCCACAAGCCCCAAATGAAGCTTCCATTGCTGACCAAGGGACTTCCAACCACATAGAATGAAGCTTCATCGTACTGGGCCGGATCGCAGCAGAAGATGAAGCTTTGCTCGTGACAAACTTGCAGTTGCAGGATGAGGCTTTACGTGCTTGGCAAAACCTGCAAATTTGCAGTGGCTTCACTCGGCTGGGTACACAATTTGGCGCATGGGATAGGCCAGCCAGTACCGACCAGCTATTTTTTCCCACAGCCCAGCATCCCTTCCTATATGTATTAGCATTTCATTAAGTAAGTTAGGGAAAAATCATTCATCAACTCCCGAGGCCGGGTCCATGCATCTTGGCTGTACATGGACATATGGCTAGCATATCACGGCCTTCTTGGCTCAGGCGCTCTGACCCTCAAGCTTGCAGCTTGCATGTCCCAGCCATCTTCGGCCAGGCACTCGTTCCCTTCAAACTCCCAGCTTTCAAGCCATGCAGTGGCTGAAAGCTTCATCCCGAATATGCTTACGGCGTCAGCCATGATAGCTGGGCATTCGATCCGTCAAGTGTCTGAGTATTTTGTTCGAGAAAGTATATTAAGCAATTTTGACTAAGTTAATTCAAATGTGTTGTGCATGGGCTTCAGATTTTGGACATATTATCTTGTTTTGGACTTGTGTCCCCTCCCCTATGCCTTTCTTATTCTTGTTTTCTTTAGAAGTAGGATTAGGGGAAATTGTCAACCCAAAGGTGGATCCATGCATCTTGGCTGTGCATGGACAGGCTAGCATGTCACAGCCTTCTTGGCTGGCGCTCGACCCTCAAGCTGCAACCATGTCACACAGCCGTCTTGGCGAGCGCTCGATCATCAAGCTCATATTTCAAGCCAGCCATGATGGCTGAGCTTCGTCCGGGCCTGCTTTGCGGCGTCCCGGCCATGATGGCTGGGCATTCGATCCGTCAGTGTGTGAGTGTTGCATTTCAGTATGACCAGCGATTTTGGCTTCAAGGTGAGTAAGTGTATTGCCATGCATTTGGCATTTGACATATCTTTTGTTTGTGTCACCTCTATATGTCTGTTGTTACAGTAGGATTGGGGAGGAAAAGGCATTTCATCAACTCCCGAAGGCCGGATCCGGCCATCCACTTGGCTGTACATGGACATGGCAAGCTGGCATATCCACAGCCTTCTTGGCTGAGCGCTCGACCCTCCCCAGCTTGCAGCTTACTATCACAACCGTCTTGGCCGGCGCTCGATCGGCAAGCTCGCAGCTTTCAAGCCCGGCCATGATGGCTGAGCTTCGTCCAGGCCTGCTTGCAGCGTCCAGCCATGATGGCTGAAGCATTCCCGATCCGTCAAGTGTCTAGTGTTGCATTTCCGGTATGACCAAGCAATTTTGGCTTCAAATTGGTCAAATGTGTTACCATGGGCTTCAAGTTTTTGGGACATATCTTGTTTTCGGACTTCAACCAACTCCCCCTCCCTATATATGTCTTATTCGCATTTCTGCAAGAGTAGGATTGGGGGAGGAAAAACATTCATGACTCCCGAGGCCGGATCCATGCATCTTGGCTGTACATGGACATGGCAAGCTAGCATATCCCGGCCTTCTTGGCTGAGCGCTCGCCCCTCCAAGCTTGCGACTTGCATATCACCGGCCCGTCTTGGCGGACCTATTCCAGCAGCTCCAGCTTTCAAGCCGACCATGATGGCTGAGCTTCGTCCAGGCCTGCTTGCAGCGTCCAGCCATGATGGGTGAGCATTCGATCCGTCAAGTGTCTAGTGTTGCATTTCGGGTATGACCCGAGCAATTTTTGGCTTCAGTGGTCCAAATGTGTGCCATGGGCTTCCAACGAGTTTAGGACATATCTTGTTTTGGACTTCCAACCAACTCCCCCTCCTATATGTCTTATTCGCATTTCTGCAGTAGGATTAGGGGAGGGAAAAACGTTTCATCAACTCCCCAGGGAGGATCCGGCCATCTTGGCTGTACATGGACATGGCAAGCTGGCATGTCCACGGCCTTCTTGGCTGGGCGCTCGACCCTCAAGCTTGCAGCTTGCATATCCCGGCCGTCTTGGCCGGGCGCTCGTTCGGCAAGCTCCCAGCTTTCAAGCCCCGGCCATGATGGCTGGCTTCGTCGAGGGCCTGCTTACAGCGTCCAGCCATGATGGCTGGGCATTCGATCCGTCAAAGTGTCTAGTGTTGCATTTCCCGAGTAATGACCAAGCAATTTTGGCCAAAAATTGGTCCAAATGTGTTGCATGGGCTTCCAGCGAGTTTTTGGGACATATCTTGTTTTGGACTTCCAACCAACTCCCCCTCCCTATATATGTCTTATTCGCATTTCTACAAGTAGGATTAGGGGGAGGAAAAAACATTCATCAACTCCCAGGAGGCCGGATCAGCCATCTTGGCTAATACATGGACATGGCAAGCTGGCATATCACGGCCTTCTTGCTGGGCGCTCAAACCCTCAAGCTTGCGAAACTTGCATATCACGGCCGTCTTGGCCGAACGCTCGGCAAGCTCATGACTTTCAAGCCCGGCCATGATGGCTGAGCTTCATCCAGGCCTGGCGAGCGTCCAGCCATGATGGTGAGCATTCGATCAGAGTCAAGTGTCTAGTGTTGCATTTCCCAGTATGACCAAGCAATTTTTGGCTTCAAATTGGTCCAAATGTATTTGCCATGGGCTTCAACGGTTTAGGACATATCTTGTTTAAATGCCCGGGTGATTGGTTAGGGCGAGAGTTGAGATCATTGCCCTTCGCTATAGATAGAAATGCATGGATCTGATTATTACGCGATGTACAAGTATATATTTTTTTAGCAACTCTTTTTTTGACAAGTGTCGCCACGATAAAACTTAATCTAGTGACATTTTCCCGGATCCTCTAATCTTCTCGAGCATCTACTCGAAGCACGTTTGGAGTTACATATCTATCAAAAACACCCATTTGGATCGAACCTTATCTTTTCTTTAGGTCTAGGAAGAATGATTTTGGCATGAGGACTTTGTTTATTTCTTCAAAGTGATTCTTTGGAGTGAAGAAGATTGGAGGGGAGGGAGCGAATCGGTGCGACATGGGGCTGAATCTCGGTGGATCGTGGCGGCAAAGGCCACTCGCCGCCTACAATACCCGTCGCGTATTTTGATGGCGTGCGCAGATTCTACCCGCCACCCGGTGGTAATAGTACTTCCAGGGCGGCGCCGCAGCTCGTCGGCCGTGAGAGGCTCGCCACGACACGTCTCTCTCTGAGACCGAGGTCCCTACGCTTGGTCGTGATCGGGCGGCAGGGCGCATCGCAGCTTCTTTGCTGGATTCGACTTAGGCGTTCGGTCATAATCCACGCACACGGTAACCGCGCCATTTTTCGGCCAAGCGCGATGACCAATTTGTGTGAATCCATAGTTCCTCTCGTACTAGGTTGAATTACTATCGCGGCACTGTCATCAGTAGGGTAAAACTAACCTGTCTCACGACGGTCTAAACCCAGCTCGTTTCCTATTGGTGGGTGAACAATCAACACTTAGTGGTCTGCTTCCATGATAGGAAAATGACATCGAAGGATCAAAAAGCAGCGTCGCTATGAGCGGCAGGTGCCACAAGCGATTATCCACAATAACACCGGCACCTCTAGCTTCAAATTCCGAAGATCTAAAAGGATCGATAGGCCATTGCCTTTCACAGTTCGTGTTAAATGTGGAAATCGAGAATCACTTGACTTTTACCCTTTTGTTGTTCCACGAGATTTCTGTTCTCGTTGAGCTCATCTTAGGACACTGCTTTTATCTTTTGGATGTACGTGACCAAACTCCCCACGACAGCAATGTCCGCCGGATCGGCATAGCAAGCTAGCCTTGGATCTAAAAGAGGGCGTGCCGCCAGCCTCACGGAATAAAGTAAAATAACGTTAAAAGTAGTGGTATTTCACCTTCGCAAAGACGGCTCCCTTATCCTACACCTCTCAAGTCATTTCACAAAGTCGGACTAGAGTCGAAGCTCAACGGGTCTTCATTTGATTACACTTGAAGCCAGATTTCCCTTGGAGAAGTTGTGGTTCCATTGGATAGTAGGCGAGGCGGTGGGAATGCCGTTAATCGTTCATACGCGTCACTAATTGATAACAGTGAGGCATTTGGCTACCTTAAGAGAGTCACTAGTTACTCCCTTCCGTTTACCAGCGTTGAATTTCTTGCTGACATTGAGCATTTGGCGAAATCACATTGCGTTAGCATCGCGGAGACCATATGATGCTTTGTTTTAATTAAGCAGTCAGATTCCCTTGTCAAGTACCAGTTAAGTTTTTGTTCGGAAACATGGGGAAGAAGGCCCGTGAGCCCGTTCCCAATCCGTCCCGGCCAGCCACTGACAGCCCGCTCTCGCGCGTGGCGGCTCGAAGCCGATTCGCCCGAAGCTTGGCCCAGTGCGAGTTGGAGGCCGGGACCTCGTGCCCAGCCCTCAGGCCAATCCTTTTCCCGGGGTTTACGGATCCATTTTTACCCGACTTCCCTTGCCTACATTGTTCCATAATGACCATTTTGTTCACCTTAGAACTGATGCGGTTATGAGTACGACCAGGCGTGGATGGCACTCAGTCCTCCGGATTTTCAAGCATGAAGCCTTGCCGGACACCACGCGACGTCACAGTGCTCTTCCGGCCGCTGGACTACCTCCAGTGACCGTTTCCGGGTGGGCAGGCGTTAAGCGGAAAGATAACTCTTTTCGAGGCCCCCGCCCGGCGTCTCAGGACTCCCTAACGTTGCCGTCAGTATACGTCCCGGTTGGTATTTAACTTGATTCCCTTTCGAAGTTCGCGTGTTGCCGCTCTCTGAGCGAGCTTCCGTCTCTTAGGATCGACTAACCCATGTGCAAGTGCATTCACATGGAACCTTTCCCCCTCTTGACCTTCAAAGTTCTCATTTGAATATTGCTACTACCAAGAAGGTCTGCCAGGCTCGCTGACCTCACGGCCTGGTTTTGCCCGACCACCGCGCGCCCTCCCCTCGCCGGGCCTAACGATTTGCCACGGCCCGGGTGTGTGGGTGGCGGCTTGGCCATCATCCATTTCGGGGCTAATTGATTCGGCGGTGGTTGTTACACACTCCTTAGCGAGATTTGGCTTGCCGACCACCGTCCCTGCTGTGTTAATCGACCAACACCCTTTGTAGGTTCTAGGTTAGCCTTGCGATTGGGCATCAGAAACCCTTACCGGCTTAGGTTCATCATCGCCGATTACCTTACAAAAATGGCCCACTTGGAGCTCTCGATTCCCGTAGGCGCGCTCAATGGGCGGCCAGCGCCGTCCTGCCTATTTTAAAGTTTGAGAATAGGGTCGGGGGCGTTTAGCCGATGCCTCTAATCATTGGCTTTGGAAGTAGAACTTCGCCCCGCGGAACTCCCGAGTATCTTGAGGGAAACCGGAGGAACTGACTACTAGGCAGTTCGATTAGTCTTCGCCCCTATACCGTCAGACCGAGCGATTTTGCACGTCGGTGTCGCTGCGAGCCTCCACGGGTTTCCTCGCTTCGCCCAGCTCAGGCATAGTTCACCATCTTCCCGGGTCCCGGCCAAGTATGCTCTCACTCCAGACCCTTCACGAGAAGATCTAGGTCGGTCGGCGGTGCAACCCACAAGGGGATCCCCCGATTGCTTCCCCTTGCGCCTTACAGGTTTACTCGCATAGTGGACTCGCACACATGTCGGACTCCTTGGTCAGGTGTTTCAAGGCCCAGGCCGAATAGAACAGGGCCGACACTTAGGGAGCACGCGTTGCAGGAGGCTGTAGTGGCGCGTCACGCCCACCACGATCGAGGCGGCCGCGTCTGCTCGCGGGCATGACCCCAGCCAGGCCGGGCGCTTACTCAATCCAGCGTCGGTCACGCACCCGAGTGGGTCGGCGGACCGGCTCATCACCGTTCGCGAGCCAGAGTAAGGGCTGTCTTCCCGGCTTGTCCACTTCCCTCTGAGCAATTTCAAGCACTCTTTGACTCTGCTTTGAAGTGCCTTTCAAATGCTTTCCTCGCGGTACTTGTTGCGCTAGCGGTCTCGCGGTGTTTAGCCTTGGGCCGGATTTTTGCCGCCCGCTTTGGGCTGCATTCCCAAACAACCAGGCTCGTAAACGAGGCGCCTGCGTTGGTGCGGCCCAGGTCCCGAGCTGCGGCAGGGCTCTCACCCTCTCGAGCGCCCCTTTCCGAGGACTTGGGCCCGGTCCGTCGCGGGGCGGCCTACAGGACTACAATTCGGACGACGACAATCCCAGGTTCTCAAGCCAAATTTGTTCCCGGTTCGCTCGCCGTTACTAGGGGAATCCTTGTAAGTTTCTTCTCCTCCAGCTTATTGATATGCTTAAATTCAGTAGGTAGTCCCTTTCATTTGGTGTGAGTGGGGCCGTAATTACGGTCACGATGGGTTCATATGGTCCTTCCACGGTAGGCCCCACTGATGAGACACGCAGTTCGGGAATGAAGAGAGACGAGTGTAAATACCCACGAATCGTGACAGTGGCCTCCCGGGGCTTTGTGTTTGAGCCGACCGCACCACGGGGTCAATATCCTCCCATTCCTGCCTGATGCCAATCCGGCGAGAAGCCAGGACATGAGTTGGAGGAGACTCGGTGCGTGGCCTTGAGCAAGCGTGCCCTCGGCCCGAAGGCAGGGCGCAACTTGCGTTAAAAGGCTTCGATAGTTCTTTGAGGATTACTAATTCACACCAGTATCGCATTTCGCTACATTCTTCATCGATCCGGGCGAGATATCCGTTGAGTGGTTCGAAGATTAGTTTGCGACACCTACCATTTGCATTTCTCCCAGAGGCGAGGATAAAGAGAAAGAGGCACGCTAGTATCCATTTGTTTTCCTTGGCGCTTCGCGCCTTGGAAGGTTGATTTTTCGGCACGAAGAAGAGAGGCGTTAGCCAACTCCCGACCGGCCGGTGGAGCAGGGGATCTCTCCCCACTTGCATCACCCTTTGGGGTGGATTCACGTGTTCGCGGGTGGGTTCTGTGCAGGCGAGGTTTCGACAATGATCCTTCCCTTTGGGTTCACCCTACGGGAAACCTTGTTCACGACTTCTCCTTCCCTAAATGATAAGGTTCGAGTGGACTTCTCGCGGCGTCACCGCGGCAGCCGCCCTTTGTCGCGCGCGATCGGGCTACTTGGCGGACCATTCAATCGGTAGGAGCGGCAGGCGGGTGTGTGTACAAGGCGGGGGCGTAGTCAGAAAGGCGATGACTCGCGCTTACTAAAATTCCTCGTTTAAGACCAACAATTTGCAATGATCTATCCCCATCACGATGAACTTTCGCAGTTACCGGACACATCGGCCAAGGCTATATACTGGGTGAATACATCGGTGTAGCGGCGTGCGGCGGAACATCTGGGGCATCCGCAGGGCTGTTATTGCCTCAAACTCCGTGGCCTGGCGGCCATAGTCCCTCTGAAGGCATTTTGGAGAATCCTCCCATAGCCCAGATTAGCGAGTGAGGTCTGCGTTACCGTTAACAGAATTAGCGGACAAATCGCTCCACCAACTAAGACGGCCATGCACCACCACCCATAGAATCAAGAAAAGAGCGCTCTCGTTAAATCAATCCTTACTATGTACTGGACTGTAGTAAGTTTCCTGATGTTAGTCAAATTAAAGCCATGAGGCTCCACTCCTGATGGTGCCCTTCCGTCAATTCCTTTAAGTTTCAGCCTTGCATGACCATACTCCCCAGACCAAAAACTTTGATTTCTCATAAGGTGTACCCGAGTCTAAAAGCAACATCCGCGATCCACGAGTCGGCATCGTTTCTCAGTTGAGACTAGGACAGTGTCATCGTCTTGAGCCCCTTTCGTTCTTGATTAATGAAAACATCTTGGCAAATGCTTTGTGATTGTTAAGTCTTTCATAAATCAAAGAATTTCACCTCGACTATGAAATCACGGAATGCTATCCTGTTAATCATTACTCGATCCCGAGAAGGCCAGCACTTAATGAGATCGAAATCCTATGATGTTATCCCATGCTAATGTATCCGAGCTTGGGCTTGCTTTGTGGCACTCTAATTTCTTCAAAGTAACAGCACAGGGAGGCGGCCCGGCCAATTAAGGCTGAGCATCGCGGTAGAAGGGCGGCACGACCGGCACCAAAGAGCGGACCGGGCGGCCCAGCCAAAAGTCAACTACGAGCTTTTTAAGCGCAACAACTTAAATATAAGCTATTGGAGCTGGAATTACAGGCTGTGGCACAGGACTTGCCCTCAATGGATCCTCGTTAAGGGATTTAGGTGTACTCATTCGATTTTGGACTCTGAAGAGCCAGTATTATTATTTATTGTCACTACACTCCCGTGTTAGGATTGGGTAATTTACTGGCCTTTCTTTGCCTTCCTTGGATGTGGTAGCCCATTCCTAGAGGCTCCCTCTCAGGAATCGACCTAATTCTCGAGTCACCCGTCTTCACTTAGTAGGCCACTATCCTGCCATCGAAAGTTGATAGGGCGAGAAATTTGAATGATGCGTCGCGGCCTGAAGGCCCGTGCGATCCGTCAAGTTATCATGAATCATCGGGCAGGCAAAGCGCGTCGACCTTTTATCTAATAAATGCATCCCTTCGAGAAGTGGGGGTTTGTTGCAGTATTAGCTCTAGCGGTTACTACGGTTATCCAGTATTAAGTACCATCAAACAAACTATAAGCGGTTTGTGGGCCATTCGCGGTTTCACGGTCCGAATTAGTTCATACTTACATGCATGGCTTAATCTTTGAGACAAGCATGTAGACTGGCGGGATCAACGGGTAGCATTCCTCGATAGCGCCATCTTAAGCACGGACCGTATTCGGATTTCCACCCGTCCAATAGAACGCAAGCCAATCCACTCAGGAAAGCCCAAACTTGCAAGAGCAGGGGACAAATCATTCGGCGAACACTAAAGGAAGAAGATAGCGTCGATTTTTAAATCCTTTTAAGGGCTTGGAAATACTAAAGAGCTCCCAATGGCATCATCGGCATCAAGGAACAGATCATGCTCCACTGAGAACGGGATAATAATATCACCGAACAATGGGAACACGAGACCCTTGTCTAAGTACCATCTCAGCACCACCCAAGAAGCGGGCGGAGGCAATAGAAGCGAGGGGACAAAATCATACCTTCGATAGGTAGGTGACCTTTGGGGAACAAACGGGTGTTTTCCAAGGAAAACATGGGGCCCGAGGCCCGAAGAAGGGGTAATCGGAGCTTGCGTTCGCCGCTCGGAGCGGAGAGCCAGCAGCCTGCAAGAACCAAACACCACTCATACGCCAACACGTGATCATTGAAAAACAGCCGAGTCTCGATTAGAACTAGCAAGCCAAGCCACTTAAGGCAAGCCAATCTTGCCACGAACACGAGACAAATCATTCCAAGAGAACACGTAAATGAAAAATATATTATTTGACCAACGATTTCCTTCTCGTCTTGCAAGGGAAAAACCCAAGCAATCTTTAAAGGAAAATTATTGGGCTGAGGACTTCTGATTGCATGAATATGAGCCAGCGTGCCAAACTTTCTTGATCAGTGACTTCCAACTTGGAGGAATGAAGCTTCAGCAGCAGCCAAACTTGCCAAATTGCAAGATGAGGCTTACGTGCTTGGCCAACAAATTGCAAGGTAAACTTGACAAAGTGGGGACTTACACAATTGGCGCATGAGGATGAACTTCAGCGATGCCAAACCAACTATTTTACCAACCAACGTCCCTCCCCTATATATGTCTTATTCGCATTTCTACAAATAGGATTGGGGGGGACAAACTCATCTTCGAGGCAGCTTCGTACCTTAGTAGGGGACTTCCAACTTGTAAGAATGAAGCTTCATTTGGGCTAGGCCGGATCACAACTTGGAAAAAAGCTTCACTCGCTTGGCCAAACTTGCAAATTGCAAGATGAGGTTTCTTAGTCTTGCAAGAGGAAAAGGGACCCAAGCATGAGGATGAGCGAGCGATGCAAACCAACTATTTTTTTACGTCCCTTCCCTATATATGTCTTATTCGCATTTCTACAAATAGGATTAGGGGAGGAAAAATCATTCATCAACTCCCGAGGCCGGATCTTAGAGGCCGCTAAATGAAACCGTTGAGGCCGGCTGAGAATGCCAAACGTGCTAGGCGGATCGCAACTTGTGAGCTTCACTCCAGCCAAACTTGCAAATTGCAAGATGAGGCTTCACGTGCTTAGCCAAACGCTGCAAGTGAAACTACTCAATTTGAGGACTTACACAATTAGGCGCAGGCCAAACCAACTATTTTTTCCCCCAACGTCCCTTCCTATATATGTCGCATTTCTACAAATAGGATTAGGGAGGAAAAAATCATTCATCAACTCAGGATCTTGCGACCTAGCCCAAATGAAGCTTCATTATGAAACCTGCAAGAATGTGAAGCTTCATCGTCTTGAAACCGGTGGAGGAATGAAGCTTCGCTCGCTTGGCCAAACTTGCAGTACACACAGATGAGGCTTCATTTTGGCTGAGGACTGGTTTTGAGGACTTACAATTGGCGCATGAGGATGAGCCAAGAGATGCCAAACCAACTATTTTTACCCAACCAACGTCCCTTCCCTATATGTCTTGTTAGCATTTCTCTGAATAGGATTGGGGAGGAAAAATCATTCTGTGCAACTCCACAAGCGCAGGATCTTGCCGAGGCCCTAGCCCAAATGAAGCTTCTACATTATGACGAGGGACTTCCAACAGCAGGTAGGCTTCATGCGTGCTGGAAACGGATCACAGCTTGGAGGATAGGCTTCATAAGCGGCCCAGAGCTTACGGAGATTGCAGGATGGGCTTCACGTGCTTAGCCAGGCACGCAGGTGCAGGTGAGCTTCACTCATTGAGGACTTACACAGTTGGCGCATGAGGATGAGCCAATTGTTATAGGCTCAACTATTTTCCCAACCATGTCCTTCCCTATATGTCTTATTTCGCATTTCTGCGATAGGATTGGGGGAGGAAAAGTCATTGTTCGTCAGCTCCCCAGGGCGCGGATCTTGCGAAGCCTAGCTAAATGAGCTTCATTGCGATAGGACTGGCTTGTAGATGACTTTACGTCCGTGCTGAAACCGGATACAACTTGGAGGAATGAAGCTTCACTGCTTGACAAACACGTTGCAGATGGGGGCTTCACGTGCTTGTGAACTGCCCAATTGCAGGTGAAGCTTCGCACCAGTGAGGACTTACACAATTGGCGCATGAAGATAAGGCTGGCGGTGCAAACCAACTATTTTTCCCAATAGCGTCCGCTTCCCTATATCTATGCAATGGCACTTTCTAACCAGTGATAAGGATTAGGGGAAAATCGTTCATCAACTCCCAGGCGGCGGATCTTGCAGCTAAGCTAAGTAGGCTTCATTTATGGCCGAGACTTCCAGCACATAGGCAAGCTTTAGCCGTTGCCCAAACCGGATCGCAACTTGGAATGAAGCTTCTGTGTAGGCTTGTGTTTACAGGCTCAGGCTTCCTGTGTGACTATTTATGCATTTAAAGTGAGCTTCACTCGGCAGGACTTACAATTGGCGCATGAGTATGAGCCAATGATGTAAACCAACTATTTTTCCCAACCAACGTCCCTTCCCTATATATGTCTTATTCGCATTTATACAAATAGGATTAGGGGAGGAAAAATCATTCATCAACTCCCGAGGCGGATCTTGAGGCCTAGCCAAATGAAGCTTCATTATGAACGAGGACTTCCAACTTGTAAGAATGAAGCTTCATCGTGCTAGGCCGGATCGCTAACTTGGAGGAATGAAGCTTCACTCAAGCTTGGCCAAACTTGCAAATTGCAAGATGAGGCTTCACGTGTAGCCAGAGCACACTTAGGTGCAAAGTGAAGCTTCACTCGGTGAGGACTTACACAATTGGCGCATGAGGATGAGCCAGGTGATGCCAAACCAACTATTTTTTTCCCAACCAACGTCCCTTCCCTATATATGTCTTATTAGCATTTTTCACAAATAGGATTGGGGAGGAAAAATGTTCATCAACTCCCAGGGTAGGATCTTGCAAGGCCTAGTTAAATGAAGCTTCATTATGACGAGGACTTCCAACATGGGAATGGCTTCATCGTGCTAAACCGGATCATGACTTGGAGGAATGAAGCTTCCCTCGCTTGGCCAAACTTGCAATTGCAAGATGAGGCTTCACGTGCTTGGCCAAACACGCAATTCAGAGTGAAGCTTCGCTCGGTGAGGACTTACACAATTGGCGCATGAGTATGAGCCAATTGCCAAACCAATATTTTTCCCAACTAGCACGTCCTTCCCTATATATGTCTTATTAAAGCTCTAGATATTCCTAATGGCATTAACTTTCTAGTTTTATTGTTCTAATTAGAAAAATAATAAGTCGATGCTACTCCAGGAGCCCCATAGGCCACGATTGGTCTAAGCAATTTTTCTTCAAGATCATTACAAAGATTTTGGCTACAAAGGTGGGAACGGTGCTTAATAGAGGTGATCTACGAGGAACAAGTTGCGTTTATGAAAGGAAGAAATATTCACGAGAATATAGCTTTGGCGTACGAGATGATCAATAGGCTCAAACACAAGAAACTTTGGGAATGTCGGCCTCAAATTAGACATTGCCCCGGGCTTTTGATGCGGTCGAGTTGGGAATTCGTTTTGGAGGTTTTACGACAATATGGCTTTTTCCGAAAACTGGTGTAAGTGGGCACCTCAGCATTACTTGAATTCTCTTTGGGATTTCCATTATGATTAATGGTTGCCACTGAGGGCTTTTCGAGTATCTCTAGGGGTTTGCATTGAAGGTGATCCTCTTTCTCCTTTGATTTTTTGTGCTTGTGAAGATGTTCTAGTCGCAATCTCAAAATTATTTGCCAGCAGTATGGATCATATGGTGAGTAAAAAAGGTGTAGCCCCTCACCTTCGTCTTCTTTTTCACGGATGATATTCTGGATTTTACGTAGAGGCAACATAGTTTACAAAATTTGAAGAATATGCTTGGCACTTATGGTACGTGTGGCAGTCATTGAGTTATGCCAAAAGCAAGTTTTACTATGGAGGGTGATAGAAAATCCTCGGTCCATTGCTATTTCAAATTTTATGGGAATGGAAAGGGCTTTGTTCCCAGATAAATATTTGGGAATTCGGTTGAAGCTGGTATTGTACGCCATATTCATGTGCGCCGGGTAGTAGAAGATCAGAAGTTGGAAAGGTAAGCTTTTATCCTTTCAAGCTAGATTGGTTTTGATTAATGTTATTTCAAGTATGTAGCCGTTCGATGGCTGTTTATAAATGGCCATGTACAATTATTAAGCAAGTTGAGAGGGCTATTGAGAAATTTTCTATGAATGCAGTGATCTTTGAAAGCGTAAATATTTTACGGTTCTCTATGATGATCTTTGTTGTACCAGCGTGAAGGTGGTCTTGGCCTTAAGTGAGCGATGTAAATGAGAGCCATGCTCATGGCTTTGGGTTTCAATTGCAAAAGATTTTTTGAGGATACTTCAAATTAAATGGCAACTTGATTGATTATAAACTGGGTGGTTTTAGCCAGTTGGTTTACAATTTTGTGACGGCATACTCGCTCAATTATTGGTAATGGTGCTAATACTTCTTTATTCTTTGATAATTGGTGTGGTGATTTTTTCGATTGCCGGAGGCTTGGCATCACTTCTAAAGGCCCTAATGATTTTAAGGCCAATGTAAGTGATATTATTGTTGAGTTGCTTGGTTTATCCCTCCGAAGACAAAGAATTGATGTTACTTGTTGCCATATTGACCTTGATAATTTTTATTATTCTTTGGTGGTAGAAGATTACAAAATTTGGGACCTTGATAGCAAGGGGAGTTTTCGATCAAATCCAGGCGTTAAAGCTCAAGTAATTATTGCCTGTTCTTTCACGAGACCACCTTGACGGAGTGGAAGGTTTGGAATAAACAATCTTTTCGATAACATCACACCAGAAGACAGGCAGGAGTTGCCCTTCCTATGTGAGCTAGTTGTGAAGGTGTTAGCCATATCCTTGGCATTGCGGAATGTGAGCGACTTTTATTAGGCGGCTGGAATTTTTAATGCAAGCTAAAGAAGATCTAGCTTCTTATAAAGTTATAGGATGGTGAACTGTGGCTTGTTGGGAGGAAAAATCTTATTTTTGATGATTCATCAAAGGGAGAGTTTATCTCCCTGTTAGATTAAGAGGTTTTTATGTTTAACACCGGATGGCGCATTTTGGAGTTTTCAGAGTTAAGCATAGATCTTGCAAGAACTCAACTCCTATTAGTCTCTTGGGCCCAAATGTTGAGGAGTTAATTGTGATGGTGCATCGTGAAACCCAGGAGCGAGCGGGTTGTGGTGTTACTTTTCGAGACTCAAACTGAAGTGCTAGGTTTTCTTTGTGTTGGACTTAGGCAAACAAACTATCCGGTTATTTATGGTGCGATGGTTGCCAAAAGATGGGAATATTGCAAATCTTTTGTGTTAGATGGATTCTATGAGTTGCATTCTAGCTCTTGGAAGGGTGAGTTAGCAACTGATGCGAAGTGGAAAAATGGTGAGAAGTTTCTATACGAATATACGCTATGTTCACTTAGCGAAGATCGCTAAACAGCACTTGAGTTTTTATGAGGTAACCGGGTTTCGTTAAGCGTTCTTTGGTGAGGTTATTTTCGTTTCAAATAGGTTTCTTAGCGTGTAGCCCTATGACTGGCGCTAATTGACCTCGAAAGTTCCGCTTTTTTTGCCTTTTTTAATATATTGTTGACCGAGTAAAAAAAAAAAAAAAATCGCAGGAAAAATCATTCATCGAAGCGGATCTTCTTAGGAGCCTAGCCCAAATGAAGTGCTTGAAGCTTCATGCGAGCTAGGCGGATCGCAACTTGGAGGAATGAGCTTCACTCGCTTGGCCAAACTTGCAAATTGCAAGATGGGCTTCACGAAGCCCAGGCTTTGCAAATTGCAAGTGAAGCTTATTTCAGTGAGGACTTACTTACAATTGGCGCATGAGGATGAGCCAATTGATGCCAAACAACTTCTTTTTCCCAACAACGTCCCTTCCCCTATATATGTCTTGTCGCATTTCTACAAATAGGATTAGGGGAGGAAAAATCATTCATCAACTCCCAGGGCGGCCGGATCTTAGGGCTGTCTGTGGACATGGCAAGCTAGCATATGCCAGTAGGGACTTCTTGGGCGGGGCAACCCTCCAAGCTTGCGACACCGGATCTGCAACCGTCTTGGAGGAATGAAGCTTCCTCGGCTTTCAAGCCCGGCCATGATGGTGCTTCGATGAGGCTTCACGTGCTTGGCCAAACTGCAATTTACCGTCAAGTGTCTAGTGTTGCATTTTGAGTATGACCAAGCAATTTTGGACTTCAAAATTGGTCCAAATCTGTTGCCATGGGCCTTCCAACGAGTTGCCAGGACATATCTTGTTTTGGACTTCCAACCATCCCTTCCTCTATATGTCTTATTCGCATTTCTAGTAGAAAGTTAGGGAGGAAAAAACATTCATCAACTCCCCAGAGGCGGATCTTGTGAGGGCTGGCCCAAATGGAGGCTTCATTGTGACGAGGGACTTCCAGCACTTGGGAAGTAGGCTTCCGCCGTCTTTCAGGCAGATTCCGCAACTGGAGGAATGAAGCTTCGCTCAGCAGCCAAACTTGCAAATTGCAAGATGAGGCTTCCGATGCTTGGCCAGGCACATGATTGCAAGAGTGGAAAAACCCCACATTTCAGGTGAGGACTTACACAGCCCAATTGGCGCAATGAAGGATGAGCAAGTGCCAAACCAACTGTACCACAACCAGCGTCCCTTCCCTATATATGTCTTATTACTTTCTGCAAATAGGATTGGGGAGGAAAAATCGTTAAATCAACTCCTGAGGGGCCGGATCTTGCGAGGCCTAGCTAAGTAAACTACCATTGCAATGAGGACTTCTTGTGAATGAAGCTTCATGGTGCTGCCAAACAGATCGCAACAGAGGAATGAAGCTTCCCACTCCCTTGTAAACTTGCAAATTGCAAGATGAGGTGCTTCGTCGGTGCAGCGTCGGCCAAAGCATTGATCCGTCAAGTGCTAGTGTTGCATTTCGAGTATGAAATACGATTTTGGACTTCAAAATTGGCCAAATGAGGATGGGCTTCAGCGAGTTTTGGGACATATCTTGTTTCGGACTTCCAACCACCCCCCCTCCCCTATATATGTCTTATTCGCATTTCTACAAATAGGATTAGGGGAGGAAAAAACATTCATCGGCTTCCTGAGGCCGAGGATCCGGCCATCTTGGCTGTACACATGGACACTGGCAAGCTAGCATATCCGGCCTTCTTGGCTGGCGCTCGACCCTCCAGCTTGCAGCTTGCATATACAGCCGTCTTGGCGGTAACGCTCCTTCAGCAAGCTCCCAGCTTTCAAGCCCGGCCATGATGCGTGAGCTTCGTCGGGCACATGCGGGGCGTCCGACCATGATGGTGACATTCGATCCGTCAAGTGTCTAGTGTTGCATTTCGAGTATGTCCCAAGCAATTTTTGGCTTCAAAATTGGTCCAAATGTGTGCCATGGGGGCTTCCAACGGGATTTTAGGACATATCTTGTTTTTGGACTTCAACCAACTCCCCTCCCTATATATGTCTTATTCGCATTTCTACAAGTAGGATTAGGGGAGGAAAAAAACATTCATCAACTCCCGAGGCCAGATCCAGCCATCTTGGTGTACATGGACATGGCAAGCTAGCATATCACATGACCTTCTTGGCTGGCGCTCGACCCTCAGCTTGCAACATATCTGAGCCGTCTTGGCGGCGCTGTCCAGCAAGCTCGCAGCTTTTGGCCCGGCCATGATGGCTGAGCTTCGTCAGGGCCTGCTTGCAGCGTCCCGACCATGATGGCTGAGCATTCGATCCGTCAAGTGTCTAGTGTTGCATTTGAGTATAACCAAGCAATTTTTGGCAAAAATTGGTCCAAATGTGTTGCCATGGGCTTCCAACGAGTTTTAGGACATATCTTGTTTTGGACTTCCAGCCAACTCCCCCTCCCTATATGTCTTATTCGCATTTCTACAAGTAGGATTAGGGGAGGAAAAAACATTCATCAACTCCCCGAGGCCGGATCCAGCCATCTTGGTTGTACATGGACATGGCAAGCTAGCATATCACGGCCTTCTTGGCTGAGCGCTCGACCCTCCAAGCACGGCTTGCATATCACAACCGTCTTGGCCGGCTCATTCCCGGCGGCTCCCAGCTTTCAAGCCCGGCCATGATGGTGAGCTTCGTCCAGGCCTGCTTGCAGCGTCCAGCCATGATGGCTGAGCATTCGATCCGTCAAGTGTCTAGTGTTGCATTTCGAGTATGACCAAGCAATTTTGGCTTCAAAAAATTGGTCCAAATGTGTTGCCATGGGCTTCCATTGGTTTTTTGGTACATATCTTGTTTTGGACTTCCAACCAACTCCCCCTCCCTATATATGTCTTATTCGCATTTCTACAAGTAGGATTAGGGGAGGAAAAAACATTCATCAACTCCCCAGAGGCCGGATCCGCCATCTTGGCTAACCATGGACATGGCAAGCTAGCATATCCCCACAGCCTTCTTGGTGGCCTTTCGACCCTCCAAGCTTGCAGCATATCATATCCACTGACGTCTTGGCCGAAGCTGCTCGTTCAGCAAGCTCCCCAGCTTTCAAGCCCGGCCATGATGGTGAGCTTCGTCAGGCCTTTTGCGCATCCAGCCATGATGGCTGAGCATTACGATCCGTCAGAGTGTCTGGTGTTGCATTTTGAGTATGACAAGCAATTTTTAGCTTCCAAAATTGGTCCAAATGTGTTGCCATGGGTTTCAACGAGTTTTGGGACATATCTTGTTTTCGGACTTCCAACCAACTCCCCCTCCTATATATGTCTTATTCGCATTTCTACAAGTAGGATTAGGGGAGGAAAAACATTCATCAACTCCCGAGGCCGGATCCGGCCATCTTGGCTATTACATGGACATGGCAAGCTGGCATATCACGGCCTTCTTGGGCTGGGCTCGACCCTCCCTTGCGGCTGCGACATATCTGGCCCGTCTTGGCGGCGCTCGTTCGGCAAGCTCCCAGCTTTCAAGCCCGGCCATGATGGCTGAGCTTCGTCAGGCCTGCTTGCAGCGTCAGCCATGATGGCTGAGCATTCGATCCGTCAAAGTGTCTAGTGTTGCATTTGAGTATGACCAAGCAATTTTGGCTTCAAAATTGGTCAAAATGTGTGCCATGGGCTCCAGCAAGTTTTGGGACATATCTTGTTTTGGACTTCCAACCAACTCCCCTCCTATATATGTCTTATTCGCATTTCTACAAGTAGAGGATTGGGGAGGAAAAACATTCATCAACTCCCTGAGGAGATCCAAGCCATCTTGGCTGTACATGGACATGGCAAGCTAGCATATCACGGCCTTCTTGGCTGGGCGCTCGACCCTCAAGCTTGCAGCTTGCATGTCCGGCCCGTCTTGGCGAAGCGCCGTTCGGCAAGCTCCCGGCTTTCAAGCCCGGCCATGATGGGGTAAGCTGACGTCGAGGCACCTTGCGGCGTCCGGCCATGATGGTGAGCATTGATCCGTCAAGTGTCTAGTGTTGCATTTCGAGTATGACCAAGCAATTTTTGGCTTCAAAATTGGTCCAAATGTGTTGCCATGGGCTTCCAACGAGTTTTGGGACATATCTTGTTTTAAATGCACGGTGATTGGTACGGGACGAGTTGGAGATCATTAAGCCCTTCACTATGTATAGATAGAAATCACATGGATCATAGCCATAACGATGTACAAGTATATATATTTTTTTAGCAACTCTTTTTTTTTGACAAGTGTCGCACGATAAAAAACAATCTGACATTTTCCCAGATCCTCTAATCTTCTCGAGCATCTACTAGAACGTTGGAGTTACATATCTATCCGAAACACCCGACTGCAGATCGAACCTTGTCTTTTTAGGTCATAGTAAGAATGATTTTGGCATGAGGGACTTTGTTTATTTCTTCAAAGTGATTCTTTTTGGAGTGAAGAAGATTGGAGGAGGGACCGAATCGGTGCGACATGGGCTGAATCTCGGTGGATCGTGCGTGAGCCACTCTGCCCTCTGATACCCGTCGCGTATTTAAGTCGTCTGCAAAGGATTCTACCCGCCACCCGGTGGTAATAGTACTTGGGGGCGGCCCTGACTCGTCCGCTGCAGCTTCGAGGAGCTACGCCACGTGCCTCTCTTGAGGACCCGAAGGTCCCCTCTGTGAGTCGGCAATCGGGCGAGCGGGCGCATGCGCGCGCTTCTTGCACAGATTGACTTAGGCGTTAAGTCATAATCACACTGCAGTAGCTTCATGCCCGGCTTTCAACCAGCGATGACCAATTGTGTGAATCAACGGTTCCTCGTGCTAGGTTGAATTACTATCGCGCCTTTGCATCATCGGTAGGGTAAAACTAACTTTGTCTCACGGCGGTCGACCCGACTCCCGTTCTCATTGGTGTGAACAATCCAACACTTTGGTGAATTACGCTTCACAATGATAGGAAGAGCCGACATGAAGGATCAAAAGCTTAACGTCGCTATGAGCGGCTTGGAAGCTGCCACGGCCGATTATCACATGGTAACTTTTAGACACCTCTAGCTTCAAATTCGAAGATGCAAAGGATCGATAGGTACGCTTTCACAGTTCGTATTAAATCTTGGAAATCGAGAATCAAGCAGCTTTTACCCTTTTGTTTCACCGCGAGATTTACTGTTCTCGTTGAGCTCATCTTAGGACACTGCGTTATCTTTTAACAGATGTGCATGACCAAACTCCCCACTGACAATGTCTTCGCCGGATCGGCGCTTAAGAAGCAAGCCTTGGATCTAAGAGGCGTGCCGCTTCCGCCTCACGGAATAAGTAAAATATAACGTTAAAAGTAGTGGTATTTCACCTTACGCCGCCAAAGACGGCTCCCCTTATCTCTCTCAAGTCAGCTTTCACAAAGTCGGACTAGAGAAGTCAAGCTCATGAGGGTCTTCTTTCACAGTTCACCGTGGCTTCGTTCCCTTGAGCTGTAGTTTTAGTGGATAGTAGGAGGGACGGTGGGAATCTCGTTAATCCATTCATACGCGTCACTAATTAGATAGCCGAGGCATTTGGCTACCTTAAGAGAGTCATGAGTTCTCCCGCCGTTTACCGCGCTTGGTTGAATTTCTTCACTTTGACATTGAGCCTACTGGCGAGAAATCACATTCGTTAGCATCCGAGACCATCGCAATGCTGTTTTAATTAAGCAGTTGATTCCCTTGTCCGTGCAGGTTCTGGAAGTCGACTGTTCGGCCTTGAGCCCAAGTGAACGTTCCCAATCCGTCCCAGTAGGCCGCGACGACCCCATTTCTCGCCCGGCGTGAGCAACTCCCAGTTCGCAGGCAACCGCGGGTTCGGGACTGGGACCTCGTGCCCAGCCCTCGACCAATCCTTTTCAGGGTTCACGGATCCATTTTGCCGACTTCCCTTGCCTACATTGTTCCATCGACATTTGTTCACCTTGGAACTGATGCGGTTATGAGTCTGGCTAGAGGCGTGGATGGCACTCGGTCTCGGATTTTCAAGGAAATGGCAAGAAGGCTGCCGGACACACGCGACGTGCGTGCTCTTAAATATTGGACCCTACCTCCGGTGAACCGTTTCGGGGTGGGCAGGCGGGGTCGCTTGAAAAAGATAACTCTTTCCGAGGGCCCCGCCCGGCGTCTCCGGACTCCCTCGCGTTGCTGTCGGCCGCCACGTCCGGTTCGAAATTTTAACCGATTCCCTTTCGAAGTTCGCTGTTGCACGCTCTCTGGCGGAGCTTCCCCGTCTCTTAGGATCGACTAACCCATGTGCAAGTGCAGTTCCTGTGGAACCTTTCCCTCTTCGGCCTTGAAGTTCTCATTTGAATATTTGCTACCCACCAAGATCTGCACCGACGGAGGCTCGCCCGGCCTCCACCGGCAGAGTTTGCCCAGCCACCGCCGCGCCCTCCCTACTCATCGGGGCCTAACGGTGCGGCCGGCGGGGTGTGGGTCGCGCGCTTCGGCGCCATCCATTTTCGGGGCTAGTTGATTCCGGCCAGGTGAGTTGTTACACTCCGCCGCCAGTTTCGACTTCCACTGACCACCCGTCCTGCTGTCTTAATCGACCAACACCCTTTGTAGGTTTCTAGGTTAGTGTGATTGGGCACCGTAACCCGACTTCGGTTCATCATCGCCAGTTCTGCTTACCAAAAATGGCCACTTGGAGCTCTCGATTCCGTGGCGCGGCTCAATGGAGCAGCCGCGCCGTCCTACCTATTTAAAGTTTGAGAATAGGTCCGGCGTTGCGCCCCGATGCCCTCTAATCATTGGCTTTACTAGATAGAACTTCGCCCGCGAACTCGGCTATCTTTGAGGAAGCCGGAGGAACCAGCTACTAGGCAGTTCGATTAGTCTTTCGCCCTATACCCAAGTCAGGCCGAGCGATTTGCGTCAGTATCGCTGCGAGCCTCCGCAGGATTTCCTGCAGCCGCCGCTCAGGCATAGTTCACCATCTTTCGGGTCCCGCCAGGTATGCTCTCACTCGAACCCTTCACGGAAAGATCTAGGTCGGTGGCGGTGCAACCCAGGGGATCCGCCAGTCAGCTTCCTTGCGCCTTCACGGGTTTTACTCGCCCGTGGACTCGCACATCGAGACTCCTTGGTGGGTGTTTGAGACGGGCGAGATAAAACCCACGGGCGCGCCGGGGGCTGCGCTGTTGCGAGGCACGCCGTGGGCGCGTGCTGCCCACCACGATCGGGCGGCGACGTCTCCGGCGGGCATGACTACAGCCCCCGGGCTTGGGGCGCGCCTCAATCCGCGTCGGTCCGCACCCACAGAGTCGTCACGGACCGGCTCATCACCGTTCGCATCCGACCGGGAGCACATCGCCGGCCCCATCCGCTTCCCTCCCACGACAATTTCAAGCACTCTTTGACTCTCTTTTCAAAGTCCTTTTCATCTTTCCCTCGCGGTACTTGTTACGCTATCGGTCTCTCGCCAGATATTTAGCCAGGCCGGAATTTACCGCCCGCTTTGGGCTGCATTCCCAAACAACCCGACTGTGACAGCGCGCCTCGTGGTGCGACAGGAGTCCGAGCACGACAGGGCTCTCACCCTCCAGGCGCCCCTTTCCAGGGGACTTGGGCCCGGTCCCGTCGCTGGGGGCAGCTTCTCAGACTACAATTCGGACAGCGAAGCCGTCCGATTCTCAACTGGGCTGTTCCCGGTTCGCTCGCCGTTACTAGGGGAATCCTTGTAAGTTTCTTCTCCTCCGCTTATTGATATGCTTAAATTCGGCGGGTAGTCCTTGACACTGGGAATTTGAGTGGGAGCCGTAATTACGGTCCGCTGGGTTCCTTATGGTCCTTCACGGTAGGCACAGCAGATTACCAGTTCAGGAATGAAGAGAGACAACGAGAGTGTCGACCACCACGATCGTGACGCTGGCCTCCCGGCCCTGTGTTTAGACCCGACCGCACTTTTCAAGGCACGGGGGGTCAATATCCTCCCATTCACTGCACAATGCCAATGTCGCGGAAGGCGCCAAGGACATGAGTTGGAGGAGACTCGGTGCCCGTGACGCCCAGGCAAAAGCGTGCCCTCGGCGGAAGGCTTGGGCGCAACTTGCGTTCAAAAACTTCGATGGTTCACGGGATTCTGCAATTCACACCAAGTATCGCATTTCGCTCGTTCTTCATCGATCGAGCCGAGATATCCGTTGCGAAGTCGTTCGAAGGTGGATTTCGCGACACCTACCGCTGCATTTCTCCACCGAGGCAGGATAAAGAGAAGAGGCACGCTAGTATCCATTTGTTTTCCTTGGTAGCTTACAGCGCCCTTGGGTTCGATTTTTCGGCACGAAGAGAGGGCGTTGCCAACTCCCGACGAGCCCGGTGGAGCAAGGGGATCTCTCCCCACTTGCATCACCACTGAAAGTGGATTCACGTGTTCGCGGGTCGTTCTGCTGGGCAGGTTTCGAGCAATGATCCTTAGCAGGTTCACCTCGGAAACCTTATTCTGACTTCTCCTTCCTCTAAATGATAAGG
>JAJJWW010005000.1:130000-132500 GCA_023531295.1 Papaver armeniacum
TGGCCAAACTTGCAAATTGCAAGATGAGGCTTCACTCAGCTGAGGACTTACACAATTGGCGCATGAGGATGAGCCAACTGATGCCAAACCAACTATTTTTTCCCAACCAACGTCCCTTCCCTATATATGTCTTATTCGCATTTCTACAAATAGGATTAGGGGAGGAAAAATCATTCATCAACTCCCCGAGGCCGGATCTTGCCGAGGCCTAGCCCAAATGAAGCTTCATTATGACCGGGGACTTCCAACTTGTAAGAATGAAGCTTCATCGTGCTAGGCCGGATCGCAACTTGGAGGAATGAAGCTTCACTCGCTTGGCCAAACTTGCAAATTGCAAGATGAGGCTTCACGTGCTTGGCCAAACCTGCAAATTGCAAGAGTGAAGCTTCACTCAGCTGGGGACTTACACAATTGGCGCATGAGGATGAGCCAATTGATGCCAAACCAACTATTTTTCCCAACCAACGTCCCTTCCCTATATATGTCTTATTCGCATTTCTACAAATAGGATTAGTTGAGGAAAAATCATTCATCAACTCCCCGAGGCCGGATCTTGCCGAGGCCTAGCCCAAATGAAGCTTCATTATGACCGAGGGACTTCCAACTTGTAAGAATGAAGCTTCATCGTGCTAAACCGGATCGCAACTTGGAGGAATGAAGCTTCACTCGCTTGGCCAAACTTGCAAATTGCAAGATGAGGCTTCACGTGCTAGCCAAACCTGCAAATTGCAAGAGTGAAGCTTCACTCTTGCAATTTGCGGACTTACACAATTGGCGCATGAGGATGAGCCAATTGATGCCAAACCAACAATTTTTTCCCAACCAACGTCCCTTCCCTATATATGTCTTATTCGCATTTCTACAAATAGGATTAGGGGAGGAAAAATCATTCATCAACTCCCCGAGGCCGGATCCGGCCATCTTGGCTGTACATGGACATGGCAAGCTAGCATATCACGGCCTTCTTGGCTGAGCGCTCGACCCTCCAAGCTTGCAGCTTGCATATCACGGCCGTCTTGGCCGAGCGCTCGTTCCGGCAAGCTCCCAGCTTTCAAGCCCGGCCATGATGGCTGAGCTTCGTCAGGCCTGCTTGCAGCGTCCAGCCATGATGGCTGAGCATTCGATCCGTCAAGTGTCTAGTGTTGCATTTCAGTATGACCAAGCATTTTTGGCTTCAAAATTGGTCCAAATGTGTTGCCATGGGCTTCCAACGAGTTTTGGGACATATCTTGTTTTGGACTTCCAACCAACTCCCCCTCCCTATATATGTCTTATTCGCATTTCTACAAGTAGGATTAGGGGAGGAAAAAACATTCATCAACCCCCGAGGCCGGATCCGGCCATCTTGGCTGTACATGGACATGGCAAGCTAGCATATCACGGCCTTCTTGGCTGAGCGCTCGACCCTCAAAGCTTGCAGCTTGCATATCACGGCCGTCTTGGCCGAGCGCTCGATCCGGCAAGCTCGCAGCTTTCAAGCCCGGCCATGATGGCTGAGCTTCGTCCGGCCTGCTTGCAGCGTCCAGCCATGATGGCTGAGCATTCGATCCGTCAAGTGTCTAGTGTTGCATTTCGAGTATGACCAAGCAATTTTGGCTTCAAAATTGGTCCAAATGTGTTGCCATGGGCTTCCAACGAGTTTTGGGACATATCTTGTTTTGGACTTCCAACCAACTCCCCCTCCCTATATATGTCTTATTCGCATTTCTACAAGTAGGATTAGGGGAGGAAAAAACATTCATCAACTCCCCGAGGCCGGATCCGGCCATCTTGGCTGTACATGGACATGGCAAGCTAGCATATCACGGCCTTCTTGGCTGGAGCTCGACCCTCAAGCTTGCAGCTTGCATATCACGGCCGTCTTGGCCGAGCGCTCGTTCCGGCAAGCTCCCAGCTTTCAAGCCCGGCCATGATGGCTGAGCTTCGTCCAGGCCTGCTTGCAGCGTCCAGCCATGATGGCTGAGCATTCGATCCGTCAAGTGTCTAGTGTTGCATTTCGAGTATGACCAAGCAATTTTGGCTTCAAAATTGGTCCAAATGTGTTGCCATGGGCTTCCAACGAGTTTTGGGACATATCTTGTTTTTGGACTTCAACCAACTCCCCCTCCCTATATATGTCTTATTCGCATTTCTACAAGTAGGATTAGGGGAGGAAAAAACATTCATCAACTCCCCGAGGCCGGATCCGGCCATCTTGGCTGTACATGGACATGGCAAGCTAGCATATCACGGCCTTCTTGGCTGAGCGCTCGACCCTCAAAGCTTGCAGCTTGCATATCACGGCCGTCTTGGCCGAGCGCTCGTTCCGGCAAGCTCCCAGCTTTCAAGCCCGGCCATGATGGCTGAGCTTCGTCCAGGCCTGCTTGCAGCGTCCAGCCA
Source organism: Papaver armeniacum (assembly GCA_023531295.1). Lineage (NCBI taxonomy): Eukaryota > Viridiplantae > Streptophyta > Magnoliopsida > Ranunculales > Papaveraceae > Papaver > Papaver armeniacum. The sequence goes on from JAJJWW010005000.1 coordinate 132,380, forward strand.
TGATGGCTGAGCATTCGATCCGTCAAGTGTCTAGTGTTGCATTTCAGTATGACCAAGCAATTTTGGCTTCAAAATTGGTCCAAATGTGTTGCCATGGGCTTCCAACGAGTTTTGGGACATA
>JAJJWW010005000.1:142500-145000 GCA_023531295.1 Papaver armeniacum
GCAAATTGCAAGATGAGGCTTCACGTGCTTGGCCAAACCTGCAAATTGCAAGAGTGAAGCTTCACTCAGCTGGGGACTTACACAATTGGCGCATGAGGATGAGCCAATTGATGCCAAACCAACTATTTTTCCCAACCAACGTCCCTTCCCTATATATGTCTTATTCGCATTTCTACAAATAGGATTAGGGGAGGAAAAATCATTCATCAACTCCCCGAGGCCGGATCTTGCCGAGGCCTAGCTAAATGAAGCTTCATTATGACCGAGGACTTCCAACTTGTAAGAATGAAGCTTCATCGTGCTAAACCGGATCGCAACTTGGAGGAATGAAGCTTCACTCGCTTGGCCAAACTTGCAAATTGCAAGATGAGGCTTCACGTGCTTGGCCAAACCTGCAAATTGCAAGAGTGAAGCTTCACTCAGCTGGGGACTTACACAATTGGCGCATGAGGATGAGCCAACTGATGCCAAACCAACTATTTTTCCCAACCAACGTCCCTTCCCTATATATGTCTTATTCGCATTTCTACAAATAGGATTAGGGGAGGAAAAATCATTCATCAACTCCCCGAGGCCGGATCTTGCCGAGGCCTAGCCCAAATGAAGCTTCATTATGACCGAGGGACTTCCAACTTGTAAGAATGAAGCTTCATCGTGCTAGGCCGGATCGCAACTTGGAGGAATGAAGCTTCACTCGCTTGGCCAAACTTGCAAATTGCAAGATGAGGCTTCACGTGCTTAGCCAAACCTGCAAATTGCAAGAGTGAAGCTTCACTCAGCTGAGGACTTACACAATTGGCGCATGAGGATGAGCCAACTGATGCCAAACCAACTATTTTTCCCAACCAACGTCCCTTCCCTATATATGTCTTATTCGCATTTCTACAAATAGGATTAGGGGAGGAAAAATCATTCATCAACTCCCCGAGGCCGGATCTTGCCGAGGCCTAGCCCAAATGAAGCTTCATTATGACCGGGGACTTCCAACTTGTAAGAATGAAGCTTCATCGTGCTAGGCCGGATCGCAACTTGGAGGAATGAAGCTTCACTCGCTTGGCCAAACTTGCAAATTGCAAGATGAGGCTTCACGTGTAGCAAAACCTGCAAATTGCAAGAGTGAAGCTTCACTCAGCTGGGGACTTACACAATTGGCGCATGAGGATGAGCCAACTGATGCCAAACCAACTATTTTTCCCAACCAACGTCCCTTCCCTATATATGTCTTATTCGCATTTCTACAAATAGGATTAGGGGAGGAAAAATCATTCATCAACTCCCCGAGGCCGGATCCGGCCATCTTGGCTCAACATGGACATGGCAAGCTGGCATATCACGGCCTTCGTGGCTGGGCGCTCGACCCTCCAAGCTTGCAGCTTGCATATCACGGCCGTCTTGGCCGAGCGCTCGTTCCGGCAAGCTCCCAGCTTTCAGTCCTGGCCATGAAGGCTGAGCTTCGGTCAGGCCTGCTTGCAGCGTCCAGCCATGATGGCTGAGCATTCGATCCGTCAAGTGTCTAGTGTTGCATTTCGAGTATGACCAAGCAATTTTTGGCTTCAAAATTGGTCCAAATGTGTTGCCATGGGCTTCCAACGAGTTTTGGGACATATCTTGTTTTTGGACTTCAACCAACTCCCCCTCCCTATATATGTCTTATTCGCATTTCTACAAGTAGGATTAGGGGAGGAAAAAACATTCATCAACTCCCCGAGGCCGGATCCGGCCATCTTGGCTGTACATGGACATGGCAAGCTAGCATATCACGGCCTTCTTGGCTGGGCGCTGCAAGCAGGCCTGGACGAAGCTTGCAGCTTGCATATCACGGCCGTCTTGGCCGAGCGCTCGATCCGGCAAGCTCGCAGCTTTCAAGCCCGGCCATGATGGCTGAGCTTCGTCCAGGCCTGCTTGCAGCGTCCAGCCATGATGGCTGAGCATTCGATCCGTCAAGTGTCTAGTGTTGCATTTCGAGTATGACCAAGCAATTTTTGGCTTCAAAATTGGTCCAAATGTGTTGCCATGGGCTTCCAACGAGTTTTGGGACATATCTTGTTTTGGACTTCCAACCAACTCCCCCTCCTATATATGTCTTATTCGCATTTCTACAAGTAGGATTAGGGGAGGAAAAAACATTCATCAACTCCCGAGGCCGGATCCGGCCATCTTGGCTGTACATGGACATGGCAAGCTAGCATATCACGGCCTTCTTGGCTGGGCGCTCGACCCTCCAAGCTTGCAGCTTGCATATCACGGCCGTCTTGGCCGAGCGCTCGTTCCGGCAAGCTCCCAGCTTTCAAGCCCGGCCATGATGGCTGAGCTTCGTCAGGCCTGCTTGCAGCGTCCAGCCATGATGGCTGAGCATTCGATCCGTCAAGTGTCTAGTGTTGCATTTCGAGTATGACCAAGCAATTTTTGGCTTCAAAATTGGTCCAAATGTGTTGCCATGGGCTTCCAACGAGTTTTGGGACATATCTTGTTTTTGGACTTCCAACCAACTCCCCCTCCC
>JAJJWW010005001.1:0-67500 GCA_023531295.1 Papaver armeniacum
TGTAGGTGCACAATAAAACGATTGCTACCACAATCGTACTAAACAGTGCACACATAAACCGATTTTGGGTGAATTTTGAAAATTTGATGAGTGAATTTCAAAGATTTAGAGGTAAATCATTGTAGAGTACCTCTTATAAGGAATGGATTAAAGGGATTTAACTCAATCACTTGAATTGTTTGTTTTTGGGTTTTTTTTTTTCCAAACCCAAAAGAAATTAGATCTCAATTGTTGTTTGTGATTGATTAGGTTTTAGTTTTGATTTTGATGGAAATTCAAAAAAAAAATTGAGTTTTGATTAATGTATTTTGTATTTGTTAATTAAGTGATTATGATTTTGTATTTGTATTTGTATTTGAATAATTAAGGTTTCTTCCAAGGTTAATTTAGTATTTTTACCATCATTTAGACACCCAATATCCTTCTCTTTAGGTTGGTTGAAGTAATTCATATGCCCAATTAATCACTACTATAGGCCCCAATTTAGCCAGGTTCGAAAACCCTAGTTTTTAGATTTGGGGTTTTTTAAATAAACCCTAAATTTATCCAAATTGGGTATTCTTCATTTAGTTTGTTCGAGTTTTCATTCGATTTTATGCCAACTTAATTGTGAATTCCCAGTAGATTGGTTTGGAACCCTAATTTGAAAATTATTCTTCAAGTTCAGTGATTTTGCATCAAGAATTAAAGGGTGTTGCATGTATGTTTTATCAGTGAAGGGAATGGGGATTATCGTGTTAAGAATGGCTTTGATGGTTTGATGGTTTGATGGAGTATTAATATGACCTTTCAAAGTGGTGGTGCTTGCTGCCGGGTGGTGGTGTTGTTTGGAGGTGTTGTTGCTTCGCCGTTTAAAGGTGAAGAGGAATGGGGATTAGGAACAAATATCATGTTAAGAATGGCTCTGGTGGTTTTGATGGAACTGTTAGTATGACCTTTCAGTGATGGTGCTTTCTACTGGTGGTGGTGTTGCTTACAGGTGTTGTTGTTGCTGTTGGTGGTGAAAAAGATCAGGATCTTTACATAGCACCGGAAGTTCAACCCGCATTCAGGATCATTCCATCACATTCCCTTGAAGGTTCATGGCTTCCTCTCTTGTGTATAGCCGCCGCCGCCACCACTTCATCACCATTACCTCAACAATCCGGAGGGGTATTTAAGACAATTCAGATAGATTTTCTCAAAACAGTTAAACCGGATGGAAAAATACTACTTTGTAAACACTAATTAAAGCTGTGATCATTTTGTAAAACCAATTAGAGAAATGTGTTAACCAACAAGAAACTTTAATTCCGAAAAAGACAACAATTGTATTTTATTAACAAATGTGCCCCATGATTACCAAATATGTACAACAATCAAAAGAATCTTTGAAACTCAATAATTGCTTTTTTATAATTAGAAGTTGGAGTTTTGTTTACATTAGGTAAAAGTCAGATTTACTTAATCGTGCTACTTGCTGATCGTTACCTTTCAGTTCATTTTTTAATTAATTTTGTTAACTTCTATCATGATCCGATAAGATATGGACTGATATTATCTATTATTATTGCCAGAGATACTATGAAACGCAGACTCTGGAATATGGCATAAGACTGTGTAACCTTTTCGCGTTATTGGTGAATCCGCATTTCCCTGACTATGATAAATGTGACATTCCCCTACGCTTTGGTTTTGTGTGTGACGAATAAACACTTGTATATATGTTCAAACTCATACATTTTCAAAATTAAAAAAAATATATATAATGAATCTAATACAGCAAATTCCTACACATATATAGGAGAAAGAAGCAAAAATAATTCCTTCAATCGAAAGGGGCATCACTTATTGGGTATATCGCGGCAAATAATCGATGCGAACCCCGTCAACGGTAGTGTTGACGCCGGAACCATTTCTAGGGACCAATGTAACCAAAATGCTATCATCTTCATCTGCTTCAAGATCTTTTAGTAACTCTGAGATTCCCAACTTGAAATTAGTCTTCCTCTTCCTTTTAATCATTGTATCACCTTCATTCATAATCTTCTGGACACCGTGTTGCAAGCTAACGTAAGTCCCTGCAAATTCCCTAGATTCTGGACCAAGATTGATAGCGCCAGTCCTTTCACTGGCACTGCACACCACATTAATGTAAACATCAAACTTCACATACATATCCTTCTTCACGTCTATACCGTAAACCACCAAAACCTCTTCTTCTGCTTCAATCTCTTGCTTGCTTCTACTCTTTCTCGGCCTATAAACCCTTACTCTGACATTACTGTTCAAAAGTTCGACCCGTAGGCTCGAAGCATGAACTCTTTTCTGTCACCAACTGCAATACATTGCTCAACTTCTGATCGGCTCTTGTGCTGTAATTCTTCATGCTCATCTTCAATCTGTTACGCGCGATCTTTGGTGACATTGAAGGCTTGGGTTTAGAATTCAACCAAGGTAAGTCGACATCCTGATATCTGTAGCCCATGTCGGTTATGTTCAAAATTTGGTGAATGCTTACACGAACAAGCTGCGACTTCTCGTTGTGGAAATAGAAGTACGCGTTTAGCCAGTCAGGATCCACGATATCCTTTTTGTAATTCGCCATTTTTCTCCAGACTTCCCAGAGTCTATCAATGTTGGCATGATGCGCATAAAATGTAGGATCCCTAGCTGCTGAATAGAAAACACCCATGTTTTCATTATAACGGTTGGAGTGCTTTCCTACCCAAGAATGCATTGTGTTGTGCGGCGCAGCTTCAATTGTCCCCCTCCCAAGACATTCACCGGCTTCACCGACTTTAAAAGGGCAACCCATGAATAATTCACTTGTTGTAGCACCAGAAACCATTTGGTTATACATGAAAGCAAGATTACTTGATATTAACTCTTCGCTACTGAGTTTACTTTCAGTCATACGGTAATTGAGGTCAGCTGTCGACTGAGGAGACAGGTGCAAAGGATTACGCTCTGTGTCGACCAATGGACCTTCCCAGTACATACTAGGCATTGACATTCCCTCTGGCGCATCCCACTGCCAGAAAGGCAACGCGAAATCTTCGTCTCCAATGAGACTCCCAATGATTTTCTCATGGAAGTAAATCATCATCCTATGCCAAGGAAAGAAGTACCATGTCTTGTGAATATCAACTTCGATAGAATTGGAGTATTTCTGGTTGTAAGAGCCTGTGCAATAGAGACAATGCATATTAGCTTGGCGCATCCAGTTTCTCGGGTCGGTGTAAGGTAGAGATTTCATGATCGCCACGGCTTTCTTTAACTTAGCTATGTATTCGTCGTTGACTAGATGAGCAGGTCTGCGAACACGAAGAGTTGACGGATGTGGTACCACGAAATCGATGACGTGTTCTTCTGATTCAGGTCTAGGTGGACAACAATTCACCATCATTTCACCTGGTACTGCATAAGAATCATGACAAGACGATAGATTCGGACTAATTACTCTACGATCGAAATCAAACTCCCCACGGTTCTTCCCACTATTTATGTCAGAATTATATGGCAAATTTCTTCCTCCCAAAAGGCCATCAAAAATAATGTTCTTCACCCAACCAAACGCTTTAGAAATGTCGTCTCCAATTTCATTTCCCAGTTCAGCTGTCTCCTTGAAATTCCTGAACATGAAATTTGAACAGTAACTTAGAGATTTACAAAGATAGCAAATTTCACATATTTTGGTCTGGTTTGGTTGGCCATTAATGTCTCTAGATAAACAGTAGAAATATCTGCCATACGGATAGTGTACAGAACCCGTGACAGAGAAAGAAGATAACAGCAAGTAGTGGATGGATACTTATGGGGCTACAAAGATAACAGGCACGCAAATTAATCAATGACAAAGATATCTCTAGCTTAGCCAACGGATGCAACGCAACATAGATGATAAACAGCAAAATATTGGTCTTTGATTTACTTTTTAGTATGGGATTCCCACGAAGTTAAACCCTTAAATTGGTCAAAAAATCTCGACGAACCGAGAAAAACACAAAGAAAAAAAACCGCCTCTCACAGGCCCTCCCTATGCGTCTCCCGAAGGGCAGGTCTCAGAAGAAAAAAAAAAAAAAAAAATTGTGAGAGGCAGTTTTGCCATTGGTTCCCTCCCTCTCATTTAGAACCACTACAAATTGGTTCCTAAGATTTAGGTAGGGCCCACACCTAGCTAGTAACAACAGTCACTTCATCAGTAGTACAGTATTCTGGATTAACTGCTATGTACTATCTAGCTAGTATCTATATATTACTGTAGTTGTACCGTTTTCTTTCATTTTCCGGTCAAGAATCCAAACTACGGCAACACCTAACATAGAACTAATAAAAATGAAGTCATGCTCAAACCAAAAGAACCAGCCTTAAAAGAGTAGTTCTGTTCTGATCTTCAAATCATTTTCAGTGCTACTAGTTTTAGCAGTAAGGCAGGCAGATTATACATGCATTTAGCTATATACTATGACTTAATGAAGAAAAATTAAATATTAACGATGGACAGATAAGATAAGTTGTGAGAAATAATGAGCGAACATACATACCCGAAATCCCGATTTTTCAGTTGTTGGTGGTGGTGATGCTGGAGATATTTTACATCTTGGTTTTGATCATTTACATGGAAAATCATGAGAGTAAGAGAAACTGCAGCAACAAAACTTAGCATCATCAGCACGAGAACACCTTTAGTACTGCCCATCCATTTTTCCATGGTCATTCCCTACAGCTGCTGGTTCGATCTGATTGACCGAACCTAATATTTTAACAAATGAATCACAGTTATTGTAGAAGAAAATCGATCCCTGTTCAGTATGTTGTTTATCAGACTGAATCTTAGATGGAGCGAGGGAGAAGAGGACTCCAAAGGAATGGAACTTTGTAATGAGAAGTAATGGTGTAACTGAGCTACTTTTATATAGTACCTACGAGAGACATCTACACCATACGTTCGTTCTACATACACTTTTTTCGTTTGTGAGGACGTGGTATACAGTTCTACGTACACAAATTGACCAAACCGGGTTTTCCATTTAGACTGGTGAGACACACATGCCAAATGCATTCTAGTATTCTACCAAATGACATTGAGATACAAGAAAGAAACCAATACCAAGTGCTAATAGTTACTCTAATTAACGATGTATGCAATAATTGCATCAAATTAAGTAACAAATAGTAACACGAAGCTTTTACTATTAATATCGTACCCAAAAATAAAAATAAAAAACACGAAATAATTAGCTTAGAGACGGCTAAAATTCCAGACCCACACATATACATGGTCATTAGTCTCCAGTGAAACACATTTGCCTGCATACGTAGTTGTCTAAAACACCACAACCTTGACCTAACCGCATCCTAGGAATGGGAACGGCCACATATGTATGTATTAGTCAATTCTTTATTGTTTATTTTGTGAGGATCCATCTTATCGTCTAATCCTGCATTTAATTCGTTCTTTCTGTTTTCTTTTCACAAAATTGGTTTAAAAGACCAAAATCAATAATTCCTGGGTGAAAAGGACATGTAAAATTTGATACTGTTTAAATGGACGAAATTGTAAAAATAGTCAAGATGTAAACAGTTTCATCCTGCCCATTTTCAAATACTTTTTCATATTTTTAATATTTTTAATTTACACAGGATGCATCCAGTTTCATCCTAGCTATTTTTTAAGTTTAAGCCAGGATGAAACCAGTTTCATGCTTGCTATTTTTTTGTGTCCATTTCACCCAATATAATTTTTACTCGTCCATTTGAATCATGTTTTAAAAATATTTGGACAATTGACCCAATTTCTCTTTTGTTTTTCCTTTCGGGATTCACATAAATTATTTGACCCAATATTTTATTATTGAAAGGAGGGTTGATTAGATTGAAGATTGCACATAATGAACGGCATTTGCAAGAAGTGGAGAAATATAAATTAATTAAAAAAAAAAACAGTAAATAAACAGAGAAGATAAATTCAGTCATCAAATTAGTAAAAATCTCAGGAAAAATAATCTCCCTATTGCCCGACACTATATTCGGGCGGGGAGGAGGAGAAATAAGCAACTGACATACATATTGTTTGTTTACTCCTGACTCATCTGAGTCGTCTGGATCAATCTTGAGCGGAGACTCGATCCACTGACCTCCTACTTGAGAGTCAGACTCCTGGCCAACTGGACTAACTCTTGAATGAAATTACCTTACTCATCTGGATCTGACTCTGTTTTGAGTCAGATCTGACTCAACTGACTCAAAAATATGTGAGTCAGTGGTTTGGTCCCATGAGTCAGGAATATTTTGTTACCTGACTCAAACGAGTCCGAGTCAGATGTTAGGTCTGAGTGAGAAATCGAACAAGATCTGACTCAATTTAGAAAACAAACAGTCTAACTGCTGACTCGGCATGAGAGTTTGATTGCATAGTGGGGGTAGTCAGTCAAGTGTGTAATGGTACAGGGAGCTTTGATTGCACACCGAGAGTTTTAGTGTGGGTTAATATTGAAAAACCACTAGTTCTAAAGTTGCTCGTTAAGGTGGATCGTTTTCCTGTTAGGGAACTTACTTTTACTTATCATAATCTCCCATCCAAATTCTGTTCCTTTTGTGCTCGATTTGGTCATAAGATCAACCATTGTGCTATCCGTCAGCATAGACCTTTAGAGGATATCTATGACGTCTCGCAGCACTCGCCAGCTCCAGATGATGATATCTACTTCCTTGATAATACCCCTTTCCAAATCTAGAATCCTGCTGATAATATTGATGCTCATGGTAATATGGAATCTGTTGAGAAGTTCTTGGAAATTCCTGGTAATAGAGACTTTGTTTGAGTTATTTAGAGAATAACATCCTATACATGTAGATCATGTCATGGATCCCCCTGAAGATAATAGAGATTATGAAGTATTAGGACCAGTGACATATGATGAGGATATGCCTCTTGCATCTTCTTCGATCCTTGGCAAGCGTACTTTCCCCTTTAATGTTCCTGAAAATTTCATTCCTTTGCATGGATCTCGATCTGAATCGGCTGAATCGGGTAACTCGGAAACTCGTCGAGTCATCAGTAGTATGGAACATATAGACGAGACAGTGGTTTCTAGTCTTGAACCAGTTTTTGTTCCGCCTAATGGGGCTAGCCCGGTTCTGGTTCCTAGTTTAGTCAATAGAAGATTATCCTTCTCTTCTTCTTCTTTCGAAGATGCTCAGGAGAACTTATCATCCCCAGTATCAGTGGGTTCTAGCACAGTTTCTTTCAAAGCATCTCATATTAGTCCCATTCATCATGTCATGCATTCATCTCAATCATCCATTGCATCTCCTAGAACTCAACCCAGGTCTGCTTTCAATATTGCAATCCCAGAATATCTCTCCTCTTCTTCATATGAGGGTTTGCGCATCTTAGTATCGAATTCGGATGAATTAATGGAATTAGATCAATATGGCTCTAATATGAAGGAGCAGAAACAGGATGAAGACGAAATTTTGCCAGTACCTTTCATTTTGGACTCCCCATCTGAGCAAAAGGTTGAATTCCAGGATACTTCGAACAAGGAAGAGCAGGCCCTATCTCAGCAGCTACCCCTGAAGAAGCGGAAGCCTTAGGTTTGTGGCATGGAGCAAAATGGGCATTGGACAATGGATGGTCAAATTTCAGTGTGGAAGGTGACTGCAAAAAGCTGTTTGACTACTTGAATGGGAAACCATCTCAAATAGAATGGAAGAATCAATCGCTCATGGATGAAACTAAATACTATTTCAACAAATGCAACAATTTTTTGGGTTTTTTCTATATTCCTAGACTTGCGAATCAAGTGGCTGGCACTCTTGCTAAGGAAGCCAAATCTTTTGTGAACTTTGTTAATTGGGACAAGAATCCTCCTACTTGTATTTTGTTAAACTTAGAAGTAGATAAATCTAATGTGAGGGATAAACACCATATCTCTACATTAGACAACTCTACTATTAATGTTGTAAGAGCAACTGCAGTGGGGAGACTATAACCAAAGACTAAAAACCAAAAAAAATTTGAAAAAAATGGGTTTTACTCCGTGGTGCGACGCTACGGTGGGAAAACCAAATTTGGTGGGGCGCAACTTTAAAGTTGCGCCCCTCCCTACCAACTTTAAAGTTGCGCCCATTTTTTTTTTTTTTTTTTTAATTCGGGCGTAAGCTGTGAGTTACTCATGATGCCGTCATCGCCAAATTTTTAGTTAACTCCTCACCGTGGTCGCCTATGGGCTTCCTAACTTTAAAGCAAACTCTGTGATATAGAATAAGGAGAAGAAGATACAAAGTAAAGGAGAAAAGAAGAGAGATTTTGCGCCCCAATTAGGCGAACTTTAAAGTTGCGCCCCAATTTTTTTTTTTTTTTTTTTTAGGGCGTAATTTTAATGTTCGTCCCACAAGTATAACCTTTAAACAACGACCAAAAGACAAAAACAAATATAATTTGGTTTTGGTTTTAATCTATGTTATATGATCTTTACTCCTCTCCGTAGCGCTTGGTTTTTCGACCAAATTTTTAGTTATCTTTCATGATTGTTAAACCCATGTTTCACTGAATAAAATTTGAATCCTCAAAAGATTACAAATTCAATATGTTAAGTCGACCACAACTAGCCCCGTAATTTAATCAGGCTTGGCATTTTTAAAGTGTTAACCTTAATTTGGTTTGTATGCCAACCAATCACATATGTCGATATTATTTTAGTAGCTACCGTGAATAATCGACAATCATATTGTACGAGATAATGGTTTAGATTGAAGTTATTGGACACTTTCTTTATCAAATAAATCAATCAAGATCAATATAGTCACTACAAGGACTTTTCATCTGATGGATCTTGCCATTCTCTTAAAAATAGTGAATATATCAAACCATATTGGCAGCACAAAAAAGTTTACCAATATATTTTCTCTCATCTTATTAGAACGATAGAGAAAACCAATATTAATTTAGTACGACGACAAATCACATCGACAAAAGAAAAAATATTGTTAAAAAGGGCTTCCTAACTCCCCAAGTTAGTCGTTTTAATGCATTACCAACTTACCCAAAAAAAGAAAAGAAAAAAAGCATTACTACTTTTGCAAACCATGTATTTTCGTTAAAAATATATAGCAGCATAGAACTGCGTGTATACCAGGGAATGGTGTGGACTCACTCGAGTACCTTCTTTCTTTTGTTTTTTTCCCATTGAAAGATGGATATTCACTATCCCAGTCCTTACAGACTGTCGGGCACAAGTACGTTTATGGTTGGGTGCGCTGATGGGACTTTCATTTCCTTCGAAGACCATTCGATTTCTATCCTACCTGCTAGAGTCGACGTCGACGTACATATTTTCATAAATCGGAACCAACAACTTTTTGTACACCAGTTTGCCAATCGCACTCCAACTCCATGATAATTAATGGTTTTTGAAATGAAAATATGACCATGCTAACTCCCTGGCAAATTCTTTTCCATAGTAATTTCTATGACGGTTGAGGAGGCAAATTTCACTCTCCAAACCTAATAGAAGTCCCCATTGACCATAACAGAAGGGAAAAACAATTTTGAACTAATCAAATCTAGTACAATGTTCAAAGTACGCTCGTGCTTGTGTCGACTGATAAATCAAACAATTGACAAGAACATACTACATGGGCCTAGAATGATTAATTGGGTTGCTGTCAATGCCGTGTTTACGTAGCTCATCTCATGTACTCAATCCGAACCCCATCAATGGTGATAAATTTTTTTTTTTGATCGATCAAATAGAATAGATTAAAGGGTACACAAGTCGTGTGCAGGAGGATACAAATAAAGATGCCTACAAACCCCAAAGGGAAATCGGAAAACGGGTCATATGACCAAAACCCATAAAGTATGGGAGTAATGGACTTGTAAAATATAGGTCTGGGTGAAAAAGACATAGGAAATATTAGTCATATATACCCTTTGCTTTAAATTTTAATATTTTTCTTATCCTTTTCTCTCTCTTATTTATTTTCCCTCTCCAATTAAAATTGATTGCGAAAAATGTTTTAACTTCGGAAATATAAGTCGGATTTTAATAAAATTTATATTTTTGGAAAGAGCTCGAAAATCTTTACGAAACAAGATCCATTATTGATATGAAATACGAAAAAAAAAAAATATTTTAAACTAGGCCCAGGATACATTATGCACCCAGGTGCATCTAGCCAAAATTTATTTTCTATAAAAATATACATGATGCACCCAAGTGCAATTTGGCCAAAATTTATTTTAAATAAGAATATGCATTATGCACCCAGGTGCAACCTGGCGAAAACATTTTTCACGTAAGAATCATAAAAAAATATACATTATGCACCCAGGTGCACCACAGGCAAAAACATTTTTACATCAAGAATACACATCATGCACTCGGGCGCATCATGTGTATTTCGGGGATAAATCTAGGTTTATACTACTAATCACCTACCATATATTATACACAACCCAAATCACTAGTTAATAATCTTGAGCAATATATCCACCACCATTACTATCACATTCACCGTCAAAACATCAACAAAAAAAAAAAATGATATTAACCAAAAACAGATATTAAAGAACAAAAATACGAAGAACAACGGAAAACTAAAAAAAAAAATACACATTTTGCACTCGGGTGCAACTTGACCAAAAAATATTTTTGTGATAAAGTATGCATTATGCATTCGGGTACATCTTGTGTATTTCGTGGACAATTCCAAAATTTTCTTAGTAATCACCTTCATGAACAACAAAAAGTACAAGAGAAAAATTAATCATGAAACTGGGAAAGTACACTTCAAAAATGCGTGATAAAAAGAGGATATAACGTGGGTGATGAGAAGTGATTTAAGCGAGTCTTGGAAACAATGAGGTCTGTGTATAGTGTATTACGTTTGAAGACCATCAATTCAGTTGAAAATTCATTTATCAATTCACCAAGTGACTAAACCCAATCTCCCTTGTAGACCATCAAACCAGTTACATGCAATTGCTTCGTCCTATTATGTATGACCAAGAATCAATAAAGCTAGCAAACAAAAATATAAGAAGCTTGAATCAAACCTAATGACTATGGAGAGTTTTTAAATCCTTTGGTACATTTCAGTCCAAGAGACGGTAACTTATACCTTTTGCCGAACCGGCCATACGCTCATCACATCTTCACTTCACACATCGATTTCTCCCTGCTCATCACAATCAACCATAGACAACATCACCAGCTTCAATTTCACCAGATCGCTTTAACCATTCATTCAACCAACAACAGAAAGAACTCAATCGTACCCAAATCACCAAAAACTCTTCCACATCAACATAAACAGCTTCCAAACTCCTATGAAATCAAATTCAGACCAAACCCATCTCCAATTCCTGTTCATCGCCATTAATGCACCCAATTCCTCTTTGAAGACCTCATTTGATGATTGCCTAATTGTAAACGTGAAATACCTTACCGATTTGAGCACAGATTTGAGAAGATTTTGATAGGAAATCGAACATCGATTGGATCAAAAACTGGAGCTCGTTGTTTCAATTATCAAAATAAAAATTGGATATCCCTTTCTCTCTGTTAACAACGACCAAATTATATTGTGTTTAAGGGTATAATGGCCAGTTACAACTTAAACGTTTTTAATATTTTGGGCGGTATATCCAAATTTGGATATTAAAACAGTATATTTTGGATCTTGGTTATTTGAACCATGGCCATAGTTTACTTGTCTTATAGACCCAGGAATTCAAATCCAAGGCCTATCTAACCAAAAAACTGAAGGGAAACGAATAGCACAAGGTTAGAACTAAAGATAGACAAATTCTAAATACACAAGGAAGATTAGCCGTTGAAAACACATCTTGACGTACCTGAAATTCAAAAAGCAACTTGCAAACAAAATAAAACATAACCTATGATTAAATCAAGTAGAAGACTCGTCAACCTCCCCTATGATTAAATCATCATGATTTTTCGTAAGATTGCTATACATGTCTTGACGATGTACCTCCACATGGGGAAGTCTAAACCCCATTGGGAACCAAATTCCACAAGTTTAGTTGTTGATATCTTATTAGGATCTTTAGGTTTTCAAACCAAATTCCACAAGTTTAGTTGTTGGTCAAGTTTAGTCTCAACCCCATCAATGGTGATATTCAAACCAGTCCCGCCTCTTGGCACCAACGACACCCAAATGACATCATCGTCATCTGCCTCCAAGTCTTCCAACAACTCTGAGATGCCTAACTTGATATTCGTCTTCGTTTATACCGGTATATCGCCTTTGTTCATCACCACCTTTACCCCTCGCATCATGTTAACGAACGTTCCGGCGAATTCCCTGGACTCTGGACCAACTGTGGTCTCATCAATTGCATTTATGTAGACGTCGAATTTGGCGTACATATCCTCCTTGACGTCAATTCCGTAAACAACTAAAACATGTTCTTTAATTTTCATCTCATTTTTCGTTCTACTGATTTTAGGCCTATAACGTCTACCATTCGACCGTTTGGTCCGAAATCAGATATTAGACTTGTTGGGTCGTTCACTCCTTATAAACCCAACAAGGTGTCCCTAAATCAAATAGGGGGAGCTAATTAGAATTAGAAGGAGTTTAAGTTAGGAAACAATGTTGATATATATCTCTTGTTCATCAAACAAGAAAGAAGCCGAGCGGAACAGATATGAGAGTTTTGCTGTCGTGAGAAGATAAGGAGCGAGAGAGAAAAAAAGTAGCCACCATTTGGTGAAGATTTGAGTTGTGAGATTGAAGAAGAAGGGTGTTCTACCGAAGCACCGTTTGGTTGGTTAAAATAAATCCACCACATCCTACATCTCTTCAAAGGGGTAATTTAAGGGTTTGATTAATTCCTAGTAGTAATAAGTTTCTCATCTTCCTTGTATTGTTATATCTACCTAATTATTTGGTAAAGAATTAGTTATCCATAGTTAGCGGTGAGTGAGTAGAGAAAGAGCGCATCCATATGCACCTTGAAGTTATGTGAAACTCCAATTTGGGAGATATCGTTGTAACCCATTATTAGTCATAGTGGAAGTTTGCCCTTAATCTTTGGTGTTGTGTGATTGGTATTATTTTCGTCGTATTGCGTACTATTGTTTATGTAGGTTCCATATTGTGCATAGCGTCCCGGATCGGTAATTCCCCCAACAAGACTGCTAGAGAACTTGATTAATATGAATCTCCGCTATGAGCGTCATTGTCCCTCATTTTCAACATATGCCGTGTAACTTTCGGTGGGATGGAAGGTTTAGGTCGTGCATTGATCCAGGGATTTTCGACCCAGTCATAGGTGTACCCAAGTTTTGTAATGTTGATAACATCACTGAACTTGATTCTTACAAGTTGTGATTTATCATTATAGAAGAAGAAGTGGGTGTCTAACCAATCGGGGTCATCGAAATCTATGGGGAAAGTTTCCTTTGCTCTAAGTTCATTTCTTCCAGGCAGGCCCGAACCTGGCTTTTT
This sequence comes from Papaver armeniacum, assembly GCA_023531295.1. Lineage (NCBI taxonomy): Eukaryota > Viridiplantae > Streptophyta > Magnoliopsida > Ranunculales > Papaveraceae > Papaver > Papaver armeniacum. The sequence goes on from JAJJWW010005001.1 coordinate 13,468, forward strand.
GATGGCCTGTTGAGATTATTAGTCCCACATTGTCTAAGTTATCTAAGATCCTGCGGTTTATAGTCCTTTGAGCCACTCCACTCATTTCCAATTGGTTTTGAGTTGGATGGCCATATTCTAACATGGTATCAGAGCATGCTATTTGCGACGAGTCATTGACCGCTCCTATACTCCGCGTCACCCGATTTAATTGTCTATGTGTTAGACCCAACGAAGCTACACGTGAGGGGGCGTGTTGAGATTATTAGTCCCACATTGTCTAGACAATATAAGATCCCGCGGTTTGTAATCTATAGGGCCTCTCCACTCATTACCAATTGGTTTTGAGTTGGATGCCCACAGAGTTTAACATGGTATCAGAGAAGGCTATTTGTGTCGAGTCATTTGACCGCACCTTTACTCCGCGTTACATGATTATTGTCCACGTGTTAGACCCAACGAGGCTATACGTGAGGGGGCGTGTTGAGATTATTAGTCCCAAATTGTCTGGGTTATCTAAGATCCTGCGGTTTATAGTCCTTAGGCCACTCCACTCATTTCCAATTTGGTTTTGATTTGGATGTTCATATTCTAACATGGCCCCAGTCACAGAAATAATTTGTGGCCCTATATATATGTATATAATACTCATTTGTGTTTTGTCTATTATTTTCCTACTAAGTGGGAGAAAAAATCGTACCAACTATAATCCATAGTGATGGAACAAAGTTTTACGTGAAGTTTGGATGGGAGTCTCGCGACAAGTCGAGCTCCTACACCCTTTGAATGGCAACCCCTAGTCTATGAAACAAAAATTTACCTGCCTTACTATTTGCATCATTGTTGTTGAGGAAATTTTTCAATCCTTTAAAGAGGTTTATTGTATCTTCACCAAGCTCGCCAAGAGTCGAAAAAATCAGAACACCAAATCCATAGCCATGAGCAACACACTTGTCTAGATATTTGTGTTTTCTTGCCAGTAACTGCAACGGCAATGGCATGACCCGAAATGAAAGTGCAGACACCACTACCGGTGAAAGGTGAAACCCCCGTATGTAACGTCTAGACATACATCCTGACGGTTCTCCCAATTATAAACAAGAATATCAGCCGGGTTCAACTCAAGGTTGTCGTTGGTTAAGAATCCCAAAGCGACTTATTTACGTTCGGAAACACACGCCTTGACACACATGTCCGCAACAACATCTCTGACTAAATCATGTCTAAACTTGATCACCACATCTTTAGCACAATGCAATGTGTGATCACCAAAAACGTCCATATTCCCGTTACAGCTAGATGGACATCCGCAAGGAAAAGTGGAATGTCAAGTTGATAACTAACCACGACCCTGAATTGTCTAGGTCCAAGGTTTTGGTTAAGCCCACTAATAGGTATGGCTAGGAGGAAAACTTGTGCATGTTGTATTCTGTTGCACTGTCACAATACTGAGTCTCGTTCAGACATGGGGTATTGGATGGGAATCTGCTTCATCACTGCGTCAAAACCACCAGAGAGAGCATGTGATGGGGGGAAGTAAAGTCGACGTTGTAGGTAGAAGGAGAGAGGCCACGTACCTGAACGTATGTCTGTAACGCTTTTTGGTAAGTATAACTGGTGTCTGCAACAGAAGTATTGCTTAAAATGATATTCTGTAGAGAATGTGTTGGAACGTGATAAGCCAAGAAGCAAATTAGCACCGCTAACCAGGGAAAAAATCACCTTTAGCATGCTAAGATTCACTACACCATTTTAAGGATTTAACAACCTACTCTGGTTGTTGCTGACCAGGGTCGCAACAGGCTTTTGCCATTCCAAAACACCCTGTCGCAATTTTTAGCAACGTCATTAGCTCTATTGCGAATCATGGTCAGCAACGGCGATTCGCAACGGCGGCTGCCATTGTTAAAAAAATTATTCGCAACAGCAGTTTTTTGTTGCTAGGATGTTACTAATTACAGGGATACCCCTATCTGGAACTAGATATTATTGGTTGCAGTTCTAATTTATTGGTTCTAGTTCTAATTTAGTAACAGATCATCGATGTTGCTAATATTTTGCAACAAGAAAAAAAAAAGTTCAAGTCTTCATTGACCTGCTCAAAATACATTTCCCCCCACATTTTCTCCCCTGCAATTACCCCATCACATTCTTGTGATTCAATCTAATAATTCTCATATTCTATAATGTGATTTCTTTTATATTCATTAGAGGCAATTTGTAGATGCATTTCATTCTCATAGTGATATTCTGTAGGATAACCGTTTGCACAAAGTTTATAGGAATTTAACAAAGTATGATTAGCTCTTGGCTCTTACAGAGTTCATGTAACTTTTAAATTGTACCAATTAGGCAACAAAGATTGAGTATTGCTTCACTCGACTATACTAGTTGTGATGATCCAATCATTGACTGGTACTATATAAGGAAACAATTCAACAATGTAATAAGTGGTGTTGCCTTATATAACGTAACAAAATAAGATTTATCTCATTTTCTTTAGAGTGTTATAGTTCATGAAGATTATATATTTTTCATCCTGATTGTACGAATGATCCTTATATCTCAAGTGCTTTAGGGTATTCCAATCTCAAGGAAATAATATACTTTTTTCATTCCATGAGAGCAGACAACTGATATAATTCTTCGCCAAAAAAAAAACACTTTATTTTAGCTAACTAAATACGGGTTAGATTATAATTAACTAATAGACTATATTGGCTTTCTTAGATTTTGAACATTGGCCTTTGGTACCGTCCAAGTAATCTCTTTGTAATTAGGTTCACGGACTTGGTTCTCTAAGCGTTCTAATTGAGAGATAAAGAGAGATATAACTCTAGCCATTATTCCTTGATTGAGTTAAACTCTCGGAATTGTGTTGAGTTTGTCCATACAGATTGCCTAACAAAAGTTTGGTGGTCTATTTTGGTACCCCTACATTTTTAATGTACAGCTGAAAAAATCTAGTCCATGGTGTTGTTGCTTGTTCTACAAAGTAAGTACTAGTATTGTCTCTTTTCTTCTCATGTGTAATTCTTCTCTTCTTCTTCTTCTTTTTCTTTTCTTTTTTCTACTGATGAATGAGGTTTTATGATGAAACTTCTATCATGAATGATCTATATTGGCTTTCTTAGATTCTAAACTTTTCTTATATGATGTACAACAGAAAAATTCTAGTCCATGGTGATGTTGCTTGTTCAACTAAGTAAGTACTAGTGTTGTCTCTTTTCTTCTCATGTGAACCGAAGCTCGTCCCTGTGTGAGCTGGTCGTCTCCAACTGAGCCGGCCAGCTTATTTGGACTCGAAAATCCCTCATCCCACTTCCCAAAACGCAGTTTGCCCATCTACCTGGACATGCATATCTCTAAATTTGGTGGTGCCCATTGGAGTTGCTCTAATATTATAGTTTCTTACATGTTGATACAACAGGTCTCCAATTTTTGGTCATGGTTAAGTTCATGCTTTTAGTTCTAAGTAAGTTCTCATGACTTTTTTTTTTTATTTTACTCTTTTTTCTTTACTCAATAAAATTTGTATTCCTAACAAAGTTTAGATATCTAATTAGTTTAGTTTCTTATGTTGATACAACAAGTCTCCAATGGTTGGTCATGTTTATTGTTCTAAGTAAGTGGTCTATTTTGTTCTTATGACTTCTTCTCTTCTTTTTCTTTTTTCTTTATGATCTTGATGAAACTTAATAAGAACTTTTGTACTTCGATCATTCTTAGTTTCTCACGGTTTTTTATCGTATAATAGGCCACATGATCAAGTTCGCACATAGTACTTCTAGACCCTGGATCAACTCTGATTGTAAGCGAGGTTTTATGATAGTTATCTTCTTGAGTAAGAGAAGCTTTGTAAAAACAAAATGAACTATTTCGTCCACAAACTTGATGTCAGAAAGAATCCGGTAACAAAAAAATATCTAAATGCAGTTAAACTTTCTTAAACTTATGAAGAATAGCTCTTAAATCCACGAAAGAAATGCCGTATTAACACAAACAATAATACCATAAGTGCAGATAACTTGCCGGAAGACATTGACGATGAACTACCCTAAACAATACGAAAAAATGTATCAGGCCAAGTAGAGTATTTGATGTATGAATCTGGCTAAATTATAAATACGTTCAGTGTAACACCAATAACCAGCGTGGTGAAGTTGGTTAAAAATGTAATATGGTAAACAAGAGTTGATAGGTAGGTTCGAATCTCGCCATCCCTTTTTTTTGTTCAGAGAAAATATTTTAATCATGGTTAAGTTAAGTCGGGGTGGGTGGTTGAAATCATGGTTAAATTTTCTCTTATAAATAAGAGAGAGAAGGAAAAAGTTAAACATCCATTCCTCCATTGCATTAGATAGAAGCTCTGAAAGAAAAAAAAAATTGCACTAGCAGCTCTGAAATATGTTTCTAACAGCAGGAACAATACCTATAGGAAAATTAAGTTCTCTTGTTGTTATGATCAACTACCCAATAAGAGTAGTGTTTTCATAAAGGATTCATTTATCGTCCAAGTATGTTTCTTCTCATGTGTACTTCTTCTCTTCTTTTTTTTTTCTCTTTTTTTTCTTCTACTGATGAATGAGATTTTCTGATGAAACTTCTATCATGAATGATCTATATTGGCTTTCTTAGATTATGAACTTTTCTTATATGATGTACAACAAAAAAAAATCTAGTCCATGGTGTTTTTGCTTATTCTACTAAGTAAGTACTAGTGTTGTCTCTTTTCTTTTCATGTGTACTTCTTCTTTTTATTTTCTTTTTTCTACTGATGAATGAAGTTTTCTGATGAAACTTCTATCATGAATGATCTATTGGCTCCCTTAGCTTCTCACGGTTTTGTTTTATGATGTATAGCAGGAGGTTACTTTTCCATGAGGTTGTTTACCGTTCTTGTTCAACTAAGTAATCTATTTTTTAACTATACAAACTTATATATACTTCCTTTACATGTTATTAATTCTTGTATCTTTTAATATTTGATGATTTGTATGATCAGCTAATATTCAGGTCCCAGAGCAATGAAAGTGAGGGAAAACTTAGTGGTGAAAGTGAACCAGGCTACTTGGCTCCTTTCTGTCCAATAAGTGAACAAAACTTTGATGATATTATGCATAAGGTGATATCCGAGGAGTTTGTTGTGAGAGAGGCAACCCATCAAAACGAGTATCTTGCAGCAACATCTATCAAAGCAGTTTCCTATTATGAGAGTACGGATATAGGTTTTGGAAATAGGAAGACTCAATTGATCGTGAGTGACGAGTACTATAAAATTAGAAGAAGCGTCCAAGGTAGAGAAATGGGTTTGAAAGGTACAAGTTGTGTCTTGCTGTCATAGGAGATGAGAAAATCTTCTCAACCAGTGATGTTTTTATTGGTATTCTTGAATCTCGCTTTGGATATGGAAATCCATTTGGAGCTCCCGACCCATAAGATGATATTATGTATTGCGCAATCTCATATTTGGTTGTTCCTAAAGATTTCTGTCGCCACAAGGTTGCAACTTGAATGATCAGAAGAGAATTGGATTTGGCTCGAGCCAAAGGGTAAGAAACTATACAAAGATGTAGTTATATTTCTTTCCATAGATTGTCTATCTAGCTATTACAGTGATTCAGTGATAGGAACTTCTCCCTTGATATTTCAGGTGTTGTCTTTGCTCTTGCAATCGTTCCAGCCGAGTGCACCGGAGTATTGGCTATGTTTGAGAATATCAGATTCAATGTAAGAATTTTAATTTTCTTCGTTTTTTTACACTCTTCTTTACATTTTTTCCCCTTTCTTTTTGCTCATCTTTTTCACTCAGATTAGTAATCTGGCCTTCTTAATTTTATTAATTTTCAGATTGTTAAGGATCCCCCGCCACCGTGTATGTGTTTCACTCAGTGGTTATAAAAAAACAACGAAAGATTTAGAACTTCCTACATTTCATTACATTAGCATAAAAAAAAGGTAGAACATCTATTCCATTGCATTAGCAAACAGAAGATACACGCACGCGCGCTGGATGAGAGAATAAAAAATCTGGTCCAAAAACATGTTTTTGGACCAGCGAGTAATTGTTTTTTGGTGCTGGACTACACAGTAACCAGTTCTCCCTATAGTGGATTAACTAGTAATTCCTAGATTTGAGAACATAATTGGGTCCCAGGATTGACCGCAGTGCTGCTCATTTTCGCAAATTGGCCATTTCTTAAGGACCGGTCGAGCTTGTTTGGAATACCAATACACCCTTAGGAGATCTCTTTTGATGGGATTTTATGGCTCTTATTAGGTGTATCCATCCTCGGCTGGATGGTCGAGACGTGCTCCCCTGGAGCCTTACTAATAACGGGAAATTTTCCACTAGATACTCCGTCCGTTTCCAAAAAATAGGTTTGTCTGGTTTTCACAAAAATTAAGAAAACTAATTATTGTAGCCACTTTTTTATATTTTTTTCCTAATCTCTCATTTGGTCCCCACTCATTTGATATTAGAGAAATGAGAGAAAAAAGTTGTCCATTTTTTGTAGTATTAAGAGAGAGAAATGAGAGAGAAGTGGTCCCCTTTATGGGTATACTAGTAAAATCATAACTTTGGACTTTCCATATATAGAAACAAGCCTATTTTTTGACATACCCAAATAAGGAAACAAGCCTATTTTTTAAAAACGGAGAGAGTAAATGTATGAGGCCCTGGAAGGTTCGGTGGAAAGGTCGCCAGCTTTAAGTCTGTTAGGCTAAGTCCTATGGGCAAGATTGAACTGCTAGATTGGCCAAAAAGTGTTGCAAATCAAGAAAAAAGTGTAGGAAAAAAGTTAACACTATATCTGGCTACTTCTCTCTCCTAGCAAGTGCTCGCAGTTCAACTAGCAGCGAGATTGAAACGCTGAATGATTCAGCGTCCAAAAAGTGAAAATTACGCTGAACGGTTCAGCGCTGGAGGAATATTTTAAGGGATCCGCGCAGAAATGCTGAACCATACAGCGTCACTTTTCTTTTTTGAGTAAAGAACACGGATGAAGGGGTAAAAGCAGAGCATGCGTGATGGGATGGATAGATTGATAGACACGATCGATGCATGCAGTGAATTGATTTAATTGGTAAATTTTTGAGCGTTGTTCGGTTCAGCGTTTACCTGGACGCTGCACTGTTCATCGTTTGACGCTGTACTGTTCAGCGTTCTGCTGCTAGATTCGCCATCCCATAAGACTTAGGAAGTTGCCCAAACTGACGTGGATGGCCAATCTAGCAGCTAGATATCTAGCCCATAAGACTTGGCCTTACATCAAATTTGGAAAATTAGGTCTACTCTTAGAATAGAACTTTTCCTTTGGAAATGTATTTCCAACTGGTTGCATGTTAGGGGGTGCTCGCTTATCGAATAACTTTGATTCGGCTAGAGAGACAGTTTACCATCTTTTAGAGTCGACGTGTACACTAGTTTGCCAATCGCACTCCAACTCCATGATAATTAATGGTCTTTGAAATGGAAATATGACCTAACTCTTTTCCATAGTAATTTCTATAACTGTCGAGGCGGCAAATTTCACTGTCCAAATTCAATAACAGTCCCCATTGATCATAACAGTAGAGGAATATAATTTGAACTAATCAAATCTAGTACAATGTTTAAAGTACGCTCGTGCTTGTCGACTAATAAATCAAACAATTGACAGGAACATAAAAATTAGTTGAGAAAATTAATTTGGCTAAAGCGTGTAGCTCATCTCATGTGCTCAATCCGAACCCCGTCGATGGTGATATTCAACCCAGTCCTGCCTCTTGGCACCAACGACACCCAAATGACCTCATCGTCATCGGCCTCCAAATCTTCCAACAACTCCGAGATGCCTAACTTAATATTCGTCTTCGTTTCTACTGGTATATCGCCTTTGTTCATCACCACCTTTACCCCTCGCCTCATGTTCACGAACGTCCCTGCAAATTCCCTGGACTCCGGACCAATTGTGGTCTCATCAACTGCATTAATGTAGACGTCGAATTTAGCGTACATATCCTCCTTGACGTCAATTCCGTACACCACTAGAACCTCTTCTTCAATTTTCTTCTCTTTTTTCGTTCTACTGGTTTTAGGCCTGTAAACTTGAACTCTGACAATTGTGTCTAGGATTCGACCCTTTGGTCCGAAGTCAGATACCAGACTGCGAGAGGGCTTGAGAGATAGCAGTCCTCCGCTATGAGCATCATTCTCCCTCAGTTTCAGCATATGCCGTGCAACTTTTGGTGGGATGGAAGGTTTAGGCCGTGCATTGATCCAGGGATTTTCAACCCAATCATAGGTGTACCCAAGTTTTGTAATGTTTAGAACATCACGGAACTTGATTCTTACAAGTTGTGACTTCTCATTATAGAAGAAGAAGTGGGTGTCTAACCAATCGGGATCATCGACATCGATGGGGGAATTTTCCTTGGCTCTAAGTTCTTTCCGGACATCCCAAAGACGGTCAATATTCGAATGATGCGCATAGAATATGGGATCTCTTGCAGCTGCATAAAATGCTCCCATGTCTTCTCCTTCTTCGTACAACCCGCTACCGATCCAACTGTGCAACGTGTTATGAGGTGCAGTCTCTAAAGTCCCAGGACCATTGCAAAAACCGTTCACGCCAGCTCTATACTGACAACCCATGAAGAGTTCCATCTTTTTAGCACCAGACACCATTTGGTGGTACATGAAAGCAACATTGGCTTTGATCTGCTCCTCGGGTCCTAACCCGCTATCAACTTCATTGTAGTCGTTGTCGGTCACTCGTGGGGCAAAATGAGAAGTATCGCGTTCTTTATCGAAGAGCGGGCCGTTCATATACATATCTGGCATAACCATTCCCTCCGGTGAATCCCAATTCCAAAATGGCAACGCAAAAGTGTCATCTCCTATAAGACTCCCCAGGATTCTTTCGTGGAAATATAACATCATCCTATGCCATGGAAAGAACATCCATGATTTATGGATTTTGAGGACTAAATCGGAGTTTTCCTGATTATAAGCTCCGGTACAATAAAGGCAATGAATATCGGCTTGGCGCATGAAGCTACGAGGGTCATCGTAAGGAAGTGATTTCATGATGGTTAAGGCTTTTTGGTACTTGGCAAGATACTCATCGTTAACGAGGTGAGCAGGGCGACGGACACGAATTGTTTCTGAGGGATCCGGGAATTTGAAATCAATGATGGGTTCTTCAGAGTTTCGTTTAGGAGGGCAACAATAAACTGGTTTATTAGCGTCAGAGAAGGATCGATGACAACTTGTTAGGTTCGGACTAAGAACAGCATGGCTTGGCTTGTTTTCTGAGGGGATACTACTGCCATTGCTAGCACTAGAAGCCCAAATTTCATCTACCATGTTAAGGATTATTTTCTTTAGCTCCCTGCAAGTTAAACACGCGAGGCCAACTGTTACGCGGATCTTAGATCAACTAATGCATGAAAAATAGAAGATCAATTAGGATGAAGGCAAACTTACCATATTAGGGAATGTTCCACTACTTCATTTGTGCTGATGCCCCTTGTAATCAAACTTGAAAAAGACATTAAAACAATGAACAACATGAAGAAAATCATGACCGTGCAGGCCGTTCGCTTCGCTTCTGTCATGATTTACGTAACTATCAATCTCTATACCTGCTGCAGTTAATGCATTCAAACTGATCACGGCACAAATGACTGATATGTTTACCAATTTGAGCCAGGCTATTGCTACACGGCACAAAGAAATTTCTTAATATACATGACAGATTGTGATTGATCTGTGTTAATTAATCCCTCCACATTCTCTTTATATATAGAGAGGACTCTGGCAGTTGATGATAGTTTCCTGCTTTAAATTACTTGGTCCATACATGCACGTATGTACGAAAACTCCAGAATTGAATGTTTCCATGGATGAATAGGTAACTTGACTTTTTCTTACTCTCAAATGTTCTATCTATGAGTACAAGAATACAATTGCAATAAGCAACAACGATTGTTTTCTCTAGTTGAGCAATTTGGGTGGCGACGGCTTGACTAAAATGAAAAGTCAAAAAGTGTTCTCCAGATAATTTTCTGGTTCATTTTTATTAGTGAATGCATGAATCTATATTTAATTACGTAATCTCAAATTCCATTAATTCTAACATTTTTTTAGCCTAAAAAGTTGACCATTATGGTAGGTTAATTAAGGATGCATCATTTTGCAGGATTAATCAGGCCATTATTCATTTGACTTTCGTTGACTCAAGAATGAATTCCCCATTCATGCCTTATGAACTTGATACAGTACACAAACTACTAGTAGTTACTTCTTTCTGAGTTTACAGTGGCATATATGGAGTAACCAGCAACAAATTCATTTAGCGGGGCAAAAATGAAGGAGAACCGCTCATCTAAGGTACTCAATCCGAATCCCATCAATGGAGATATTCACACCAGTGTCACCTTGTGGCACCAAGGACACCCAAATACTCTCATCGCCATTTGCCTCTAAGTCTTCTAACAGCTCCGAAATCCCCAACTTAAGACTGCTCTTCCTGTGATCCACAGCTACATCGTCCTCGTTCGTCATCACCTTAAGACCTTTGCGCATGTGAACAAAAGTTCCTGCAAATTCCCTTGTTGTTGGATTGACTGCATTCTCATCAACCGCGTTTATGTACACGTCAAATTTAGCATAAACATCCGTCTTGACATCAATCCCATACACAACTAGAACTTCTTCTTCGTATTCTATCTCATTCTTCGTTCTATTGGTTCTAGGCCTATGAACCTGAACTCTAATGACAGTATCCAGAATTCGACCAGTGCGGCCAAAGTCGGATGCTGTCAAGAGTAACCCACCATTATTATTGTTTCTCATTTTTAACATCTGTTTTGCCATATGTGGAGGAACAGCCGGCTTAGGACGTGCATTAATATGACTCCAAGGATTTACAACCTCTTCAAAGGTGTACCTTAGCTTGGTAATGTCAAGAGCATCTCTGAATTTGACCCTAACAAGTTGTGACTTTTCGTTGTGGAAGAAGAATTCGGTGTCTAACCAATCAGGGTCTTCAGGATCAATGTTTTTAGAGCTAAGATTCCTCCATACCTCCCAAAGGCGGTCGATGTTAGAGTGATGTGAATAGAAGATGGGATCGCGAGCAGCGGTGTATAATGCTCCCATGTCCTCCCTTTCATGATTCAAGTTGCTACCCATCCAATAATGTAATGTGTTGTGAGGTGCATTCTCTAAAGTCCCCCCGGCCTTGCAATACCCATCTTTGCCGGCTTTGTAAGGACAACCCATGAAGAGTTCTGGCTTTTTCGCAGCGGAAATCATTTGAGTGTACATGAAACCAACATTGTATGCTTTCTGCTCCTCATGTCCTAACCCTCTTTCCTTCTCGTCATAGTTAACATCGACCACTTGAGGAGGAAGGTGACAGCTGTCACGTTCTGTATCAGCTAATGACCCGTTGAGAAACATATCAGGAACGTGCATTCCAACCGGTGAGTCCCAATTCCAAAATGGCAGAGCAAAAGTGTCGTCTCCTATAAGGTCTCCGAGGATTCTTTCATGGAAGTATATCATCATGCGGTGCCACGGAAAGAACATCCACGACATGTGAACATTCATAAGAGTATTCGAGTGTTGTTGATTATATGCTCCTGTGCAGAATGTGCAATGAATATTAGATTGGCGCATGAAGTTACGCGGATCATCGTAAGGAAGTGATTTCATGATGGCTATAGCTTTGTTGTACTTGGCAACAAAATCTATGTCTTGGCTCATGACATGTGCAGGTCGTCGAACGCGAATTGGTTGAGTTGACGGATCAGGGAACTGAAAATCAATGATGGGCTCTTCAGACAGGCGTTTAGGAGGACAGCACTTGACGCGTTTATGTTTCTCCGTATACGATGGATGACAAGATGTTAGGTTGGGACTCAACACAACATGACTAGGCTTTATATCCTCGGTATTCACTACAGCATGACCACCATTGCTGTAAAACCAGCTTTCATCTATTATGTGCATGATCTTGCTTTTCATATTCCTGTCATAAGTTAATCCAAACAAACACAAAAATACATTGGTTATATATATATATATATCTATTTAACATAATGAAAAATTAAGTTCAGTACTTCAAAGAATATCAGCCTAGACTCAAAGGTGACTAAAATCATGCACACTGGTTCTGGTTTAAGTTATTTAGTTTCTACTGAATGTATATATGAAGAGAGAAGGATGGATGACTTACTGAAGTAGAGAACGGCGGGGCTGATTCGAATCGTTCTTTTCTTTCATGAACAAAACTGAAAAAGAAAATAAGAAGACCACCGTGAATACCAAAAGTGCACTGCAGACCCATTTTTTGGGTTCCTTCATGGTTTACCAGTTTACTTGAAAAAAAAAAAAAAAAAAAAAAAAAGGCAAAGATCTGTTGAATGTTTGAATGTATGAAGAAGATGACAAGTAAAAGAAACTAATAAAGTGTTTTCAGAAGATGATTTTGTGGTTCATTTTTATACTGAATACATGAATCTCTATTTAATTACGCATTTAAGAGGATATCTTATAGCTCAAAAAGAATCTCAAATTACATTAATTCTAACATTTTTGCCTTGAAAAGTAGACAAGTATCCAGTTGGAAAGTGTTGTTGCTGCATCATTGTTTTCAAGATTCAGGGCTTTGAATCTGATTTTACACAAGAATGAATTTCCATTTATGCCTTCTGAACTTGTTTATTACCATAGGTGAACCCAAATTACACGGTTTACACTTGAACAAAATACAGACTAAAACTCAACTCAAAAAAATGCCCAAAAAGGCTCAAAAGACAGTTGACAAGATTTCACAAACAGAATCTGACACTTGACAAAATCTGAAGTATCTCTCGTATGGCCATTCAAACCTATTTAAGAAAGGTCTATCCTCAAATAGCTGCACCTGACCTTCTGAAGCATGACAACGTTCTTTGTTAGGGTGTCAACAGAGAAATTGATCTCTCTATACCCATGCCTGAATTTGATAACTTGTAATTGAGCAAGCACCCTGCACCACCTAGCTGGAACGATCCGAGCGAATTAGAGAAAAGCATTTACAACAGACTGAGAATCAGACTGCGCCCATTCAAAAGCCTTGATGACTGCTATCAATGCCTACACCACCACTTTCACCAAAAGTGAAATCACCAGATGAATTTCTGACCAGAAAAGCGCAAGATTACCCCTTGAAGCTCTCCATCAGAGCAAACCAATATCGCATAAGAATCTGGTAGAAGAAAATTGCATTCTACATTCTTATAGTTTTAACTCTGCTGTAATCGAAGTTGAAAAAAATTCCAATATTTCCAATTCTGAAGAGTTATTCCAACAGTATTTAAATTACTTTATATGAGTTTACAGTTGCATATATGTAGTATCTATCTATTGCATCTGGTTTATTAGTAACTATGTAGGTACTAATTTGATGAGACGAAACACAAAACTAGCAAGACAAAAAAAAGAAGAGCAAATTCACTTAGCCAGGCAAAAATGAAGAAGAACTGATCATCTAAGGTACTCAATCCGAATCCCATCAATGGAGATACTCACACCGGTGTTACCTTTTAGCACCAAGGATACCCAAATACTATCATCTTCATCTGCCTCTAAGTCTTCTAACAGCTCAGATATCCCTAACTTAATATGTCTCTTCTTGTCAACAGCTATATCGTCTTTGTTCATCACCACCTTAACACCTCTGCGCATGTTAACAAAAGTTCCTGCAAATTCTCTTGTTGTTAGACTGATTGTATTCTCATCAACTGCATTTATGTACACGTCAAACTTAGCATAAACATCCTGCTTGACATCAATTCCATACACAACTAGAACTTCTTCTTCGTCTTCTATCTCTTTTTTTCGTTCTATGGGTTCTAGGCCTTTGAACCTGAACTCTTAGGATGGCGTCCAGAATTCGACCCGTGGGGCCAAAGTCAGATGTTGTCAAGAGTAAACCACCATCATGATTATTGTTGTTTCTCATTCTCAACATCTGTCGTGCCATATGAGGAGGAACAGAAGGCTTAGGTCGTGCATTAATCCAAGAATTTTCAACCCAATCAAAGGTGCACCTTAATTTCGTAATATCCAAAACATCTCTAATTTTGACCCTAACAAGTTGTGACTTTTCATTGTGGAAGAAGAAATGGGTGTCTAACCAATCAGAGTCTGCAGGAACATTGTTTGAGGATCTAAGTTCCCTCCAGACCTCCCAAAGGCGGTCGATGTTAGAATGATGTGAATAGAAGATTGGATCACGAGCAGCAGAATAAAATGCTCCCATATTCTCCCTTTCAGGATTTAAGTTGCTCCCCATCCAATAATGTAATGTGTTGTGAGGTGCATCCTCTATTGTCCCTGGGGCGTTGCAATACCCATCTCCACCGGTTTTATAAGGACAACCCATGAAGAGCTCTGGCTTTTTTTGCAGCGGAAATCATTTGAGTGTACATGAAACCAACATTGTATGCTTTCTGCTCCTCATGTCCTAACCCTCTTTCCTGCTCGTCAAAGTTAACATCGACCACTTGAGGAGGAAGGTGAGAGCTGTCACGTTCTGTATCAACAAATGACCCATTGAGGAACATGTCAGGGACGTGCATTCCCTCTGGGGAGTCCCAATTCCAAAATGGCAGTGCAAAAGTATCGTCTCCTATAAGGCTTCCAAGAATTCTTTCATGGAAGTATATCATCATACGATGCCATGGAAAGAACATCCATGATCTGTGGATTTTCATAAGGGAATTTGAATGTTGTTGGCTATAAGCTCCTGTGCAAAATATGCAATGAATATCAGCTTGACGCCTGAAGCTACGAGGATCATCATAAGGAAGTGATTTCATGATGGCTATAGCTTTGTTGTACTTGGCAACGAAAACTTTGTCTTTGTCCATGACATGTGCAGGTCTTCGTACACGAATCGGTTGAGTATAGATGGATCAGGGAACTGAAAATCAATGAAGGGCTCTTCAGACTCGCGTTTAGGAGGACAACAGTAGACAGGTTTATTGTCATCCGAGAAAGAAGGATGACAAGTTGTTAGGTTGGGACTCAACACAACATGACTAGGCTTCTTATCCTCAGTATTTACTACAACATGGCTATTCCCATGAAACCAGCTTCCATCTATTATGCATAGGATCATGCTTTTCATATCCCTGTAATAAATACATCCAGACAAACACAAAAATACATTGGTTATCTAATTAACATAGGCTCAATGATGAATGAAAAATTGAGTTCATTACTTCACAGATCAAAATTTTGGCGTTTCATGAAGAGGGATTGTTGTTAAACTAATTAACTATGTTCATCCTCTTTATTTTGTTCTTTTGATCAGCCTTGGACTCTAGAGCTGGATTGATTGATAGCTGCTCAAGAAATCCCTCACTAGCCTTGACAAGGGTCAAAATGTGTTGACTAATGGGATAACCCACACTTCCAAGTTCCAAACCCTCAAAGTTACTAAAATGAACAGATGAAAGATTCTATGAACAACTCTCATTTTCACATTATGAAGAAGAAATTTCTAACTAAGTGCAACGAAATGCATCTCCATTACTAGATTTTAGACATGAAACGCCGGACAAAAACAGGGAGATATCCAACGAAGTCTTAAAATTCATGGCAGACATTTTCTAATTTCTTACTCCCTCCGTTACTTTTTAATAGGATGGTTTGGTTTTTTGACAAAATTAAGGAAATTTAGAAAACTAATCATTGAAAGTGGTCTTCATGATGACATCGATAAAAGAAGTGAATTGAAATGGTCCCCATGACACTTGTCAACAAAAGAAGTAAAGTGAAATGGTCCCTGTGCCTATTGTCATCAAAAGTTAAAGAAAAGTTGTCTTAAAATTAAAGTAACATTTGAATTTCCCAATTAGGAAACCAGCCTATTTTTTTGTAACATTTATTTATAGAAACCAGCCTATTAAAAAGTAACGGAGGGAGTATAAAAATCTTACTAATATAAAGAAAAGAGCTCTTTTTGGTAGGAGACCCACTAAATTACTTGGTTGTCCCTATTTTTTACATATTTACATAAATACCATTGTTTTAAAAATAGATCAAAAAATTTAAAAACTTATTATCTTTCAAAATATACACCGGATTTTTTAAAAATTTATATATTTAAAAAGCACTTTCAATTATCTACGTAACGAGTACAAATAAGAATAGTAAATTTTTGTTTTAAGAAAAAAATTCCATAGCTTTCAAATTTAGTATTGTTGGATGAGTAAAAATTCAAGCATGTGCATCGCACATGTGTCCTTACTGGTGATTATAAAGAAAGGGTTCTGGTGTTAATTTCTACAGAATGTATGAAGCTAGAGCAGAATGACTTACCAAATTAGAGAATGCTGGGCTTGATTCGAATCCTTCTTTTCTTTCATGAACAAAGTTGAAGAAGATAATAAGAAGACCACCATGAAAACCAAAGGAGCAGTGCAGACACATTTTCTAGGTTCCTTCATTGTTTACCTGTTTTCTCTCTTGAATGTTTGAATTTGTATAAAGAAAGAAGTGAGAAGGTAAGTAAAAGAAAAAACCTTCAACTGAACCACTCCGTTTGTAATTGATTTTTCCCAATGTGAATGTGACTATAGCGTACAAATGATTAAAATACTAATGCCATTGGAAATTGGAATTTTTACTTCTTTTTTTTTCTTCTTCCATGGTTTGGTAATAGCCCACGTAGGGCAAACCCAGGGAGAGAAAGGGTTGTACCCTTTTACTGATTTTTTTTTTTTTGATAAAGTACCCATACACTTCATTTAACACTAAAAAAGTGTCCCCGTTTTTTTAGAAATTTGTTAAAGTACCTCGTTTTATTCAAAAGACAAATTCCATCCAGTTAAATGTTATGTTGCAGTTATCTTTCCAATTAAAAGTCATATTTACCCCTGAAATACATCTCCTTGGAGGGGAGGGTAAACGATCCGACGATACTGAAAACGGTGTAAGGATCCTGAACCGGGCTCGACGAACCTAAAAAAATGTCGTAGAAGGTCGATTTTCATCCAACAAAAAACCCCTAAACACTTGAAATGATGAACCCTTTATGGGGAATGATGTAACGAACCTGAAAACGGTGTAACGATCCTGAACCGGACTCGACGAACCTGAAAAATGATGTATAAAATCAATGTGGCAATAAGTAAAGGGCAAATATGTAAAGTAAATTAGTCTTAACTAACACTACATGGAAAAACTAACGTGAGGGTACTTTAACAAATTGTGAAAAAAAAGGGGACAGTTTTTTAGTGGGTATATTTGTACGAGGGTACTTTATCAAAATTCTCAATTTTTAATTCTGCGTTATCAACGATGATTACATCTTTTATATCTTGGTGATGCGTGGACCGAGGAGAGTTATTTAGTGCTGAAAACTGATGATCGTAAGGGCGGTTCCTAGGCATGGAAGTGCTAAAAATATCGAGAAAACATCCCGATAAAATTCTCGACTGAGAGAAAGATCGAGCCCACAATAACACCATTTATAATCCCAATAGTGAGAGGTATTTCGGAGACTGCATGATCCCTCTCAGGATATTTTTTTGGTTATTTTTTCCGGTGTCTAGAATAGCAAATTGTCAAGTTTGCTAGTTTTTTTCCCACTCTGGAGCTGGCAAACCATCAAGGCGAAGTCGAGTCTTTACCGAGCGGTGTAATATCGACCGCTCGGTTGAAATTCCACCGAGCGGTCAAGACTCGATCACCAGTGGTTAACACTTGGTCGTCCAGTATATTATATTCAACCGTCCTAAAGTGATCACACTATAAATACCCGATTCCAATTTTATTTCAACTCATATCTTCACTCTAGTTGTCATTCTTTCACTCAAATTTTGATACCTTCAATCCAATTTTCATATTTTCACTATACAAATTCAATATGGCAATTCGGGGTCGTAGATTTTCCTTAGCTGAAGATGAATGTATTTGCAAGAATTATGTTTTTTACACTGGATAGTGTTATAGCATTGCTCGATCGAATTCGCAAGTGTTTCTATCTCAAGCTTGTTGTCAAATTTAGTTGATCAAAACCATATCTTGATTTCTAGTGTACTACGTAGTCATGTCTTGGTTTAGGATAGAAGTGTGCAGTTGAGCATCGGACTTCACCGCGTTCACCATTTGAAGAAGAAGATCCACTGAAGACTTTGGGTTTGAGCAATGTAGTCAATATCGGTCGTATCGGCCGATATTATAGGTTTTATCGTGTATCGGTAAAAACCTTTACGATATCTAAAATATCGGCGATACAAGGATTGAACGATAAAAACGCTCATATCGACTGGTACATACCGATATATCAGGTTCACTGATACACTGATAATATCGTTAGGGGTAATTTAGTAGAATAAATTATTAAGATCTTAAATTTTGTAAACATAACCTTCTTCCTAATCATCTTCTTCTTTTGTACCCTTAAATTTAACCTGTGAATCTTTTGATCTTGAGAATTAATGCATCATATGACACCAGTTTTGATAAATTGAAACATTTATAAATATTTATAATTATAATCTTAATGATGTCTCAGCGATAAAACCCATATAATCTTTTATATAGGTGCATCGTACCCAGCCGATACGATACCGATACACGATATTAACTACTTTGGATTGGAGATCAACTGAAGAATTCTAGGGAATTTCATAAACAAAAGGTATGTGAAGACTGAACCATCTATTATATCTACTAAAATGAGACTAAGTCGTATGACTAAGTAGACTTTAAATAATTACACAATGAAAATTTCTAGTTGTGTTTATTCTAAATATATTTCTCCAAATATGAGTTAAGTTATATGTCATTCGAACAATTTATTGTTCAAGATGATCAATTGAAAATAGCCTTGAACAATGATATGTTTGAGATTATCATTACTCGGGAATGTTTCGATTTGATTCATTTCAATCATGTCAAAATAACCTTAAACATTTTATATGATATGTGTGAGACAATCATCTAATGTTAACTTGGGATGTTTCATATTGATTAAGTAATCATATCAGGTATTTGGTTTATAGTCTATTAAAGTCAGTCTCATACTAAGAATAGAGCACAGTAGCTGAGTTTTAGAATTCACTAATCGTCCTTGAAGAGTCAATGAAAACTTTATCGACAAAAGTATATAAAGACTGACTATCCTATTTACTCATATTAGCTACCATTCTATCTACCGACACATGTCATATGACTTTAGTGTAATGATGAACACTGCAAAAGAAAAATGCAAGCAATCAGGAGTAGTCAAGTTAGTTCTTAAAGTTCACAAACTTTTCTACTTAGTTCACGAATTTGAACTTATAAAAATAAAGACTTGATTAAATAAATTTCAATTAACTCTTACACATAACTGATTTTCTCAGTTCGTGAACTAGTCGATTTGGAATTTTGGATATAGTCATATATACTATTTAATTCAAAAGGCTTATGAGTTACGAGACGATATTAAGTTCACAAACTGTTTTGACAGTTCGTGAAATGATTTGGTTGTGTGATAATCAAACTCTAATTTAAGCTTGCTGGTTCTGGAACAACTTAGCCGTTGTTCTTGGTAAACCACTTGGTGCATAACGTATGCTTACAGTTTTGCACATATCTTTTTTTTTATTCAAAGAAAACTTCTCACATGCTTGCATAAACAATATGTATGGATAAGTTTAGCTTGCATGGCTACAAAGGAATTCCTAAACATGGAAACTAGTTCAAGAACCTTGCTTTGTTTGTAAGCCACCATCCTTGTTCATCAATATAAGTAAAGGACTCCATGTACACTAGAATTTCAATCCTGGCACTTATGTTTCCTAGTTGCAGCTAGAGTCATCCTCTTAAAACCTAGGTTTCCTGTCGTGAAACTGTATTAGGTTACGACTTTGAAAGACTTCACTAAGGGATTTGTGAATCTCATTCATATTATCTTTTAGCCGATAGTTCTTGTTATTCGGAGCTTGTTCTTATTGATCATTATAGTTATGAATTGTAGATCATGAACAAGATAAATAAAAATCACAAATTACTCTTCGTCTCAGACTTTTTGATTCCACAAGATAGAAATATAAATCAATTCTGGTTTGATTTGTTTACATTGTTCATGTGAGGTAGAACTGATTAGGCATCTCTATAATTTTTAAAGAGAAAATGTTGACTTTTCTTGATATATCCCTCATAAGCATATATATTTCCGTACCTGATTGAATATATTTTTGAAGGGAAATCAAATAGGATTTCTGTTAGAAGCGTACTGGTAAAGAGTCTTCACTTAGGTTGAAGCAACTCCTAGGGGAATCATGTTGCGTAGGGTCTTACGAGATCCAAGAGACATAAAGGAGCACAACTGAAGCTGATTTACTCGTAGGATCGAATCGGTCTCATCTACAATCCAGTTTGACGTCTGATAGCATGTTAGTGTCTGTAGAAGTTTAATATAATATGGTGGTTTTCAAGTTCTGTACTAGGTTCAAGGTTAATCTGCATATTGTACTTTTTCTCGTTAACAAAATTTTTGTTGTCGTGTGTTATTTATTTTCCGCATTATATTATTTATCTTAATAATAGAAATATCACAAGTAGTATGTTAAATAACCTAGATAGTTTTTTATCCTAAAAGACTGTACAGAACGTACAATATTTTCTCTTGAGAATTTTTATCTTGAAGACAGACTACAAGACTTGTTCTTGTTGTAATTTGGTTCTATAACAGTTCGGGTACATACTAGGTTATTACATGCATTGATTTTTGAGATCGGCCGTGTAAAACTTGTCTACATATCAAGTATCTAATTTTTACTATTGACTTGTGTTACTGATTGTGACAAGTTTTTCTATACAGGTTTCCAAAAAAAAAAAAAAGTTGGTGGTGTACTTGGTAGTTGGTACTCTCTCCTTTTCAATTGGTGTCGAAGCATACAAACACCGGAAAGACCTATAAGTATGTGTTTGAAGTGATATGAAATCTATAGGAAAGGGTGTTATCTTTATTAATGTACCACCAGCCTTTGATGACAACAATTACTTAAGGTGAAATATATCTATGTGTTCCTTCTTACAAGCCCGTGATTTCATTGTATGGGTGAAGGTTGTCAAAGGATACACTCGTCAAGTTGTTATTATAGATGGTGTAACCTCTTCCAAGGATATTGTTGAGTATGACCTTGCTGAAACCAATGCTTCAAAGAAAGTTTTTGTTGGGTTTAATGATATTATATATGCCCTTTAGTTTAGATCTTAAATATCATGTGTCTACATATGAAACATTGAAAGCTTACAGAGATATCTTAGAAACCATATTCGAAGGAAATTCCTCATAGAAAGAAGCACGGCTTCAAAACTTAACTTCTGACCAGAAAAACCTTCGTATGGCTGATGAAGATTCGTTTGAGGAATTTAATCACAATTTGTGATTCACAAACTTTATGAAATAATCAATTCCTCAGATGTGCTAGGAAAAACTATTTCAGAAAAGGATATTGTGTTGAAAATTCCGAGATCTTTACCAGCTCGATACGAATCTAAGAAATATGTCATCACAATCTTTCAACTCTTTCAAGAAGTGATCTTATTAAAAAAATTAAAGATCTTTTATTTCGAACGGAATCAGAAACTGAAAGCATTCAAAGTTGTAAAAGTGTGCCACCTTATTGATTACCCTTTATGTTAATTACCTTCTGTCCGGAAACAATATGCAAGGAAGATGAGACGGCATTGAACTCTACCTTGTCTTTGTTTTCTCAAAAATTCAAGAAAGTACTTAGAAGAAGGCAATAGAAGTCTCATAAAAAAAATCTTCCAAATTACATACTAAGGAGGAAATATAGGAAAAACATAATACATCTCAATTCTAAGTATTCAAATAAGGAATTTGGAAGAAAAAAAGAACGCTTATATGGATACTCTTGACTACTGTCTTGAGGAAGATGTTCATGTTCTTCATACCAACAATATTGTCGACCTTGTTGGTAATCATCAAAGATCTCTGGTAAGAGTCACAGTGTTCTATAATCAACGATATCACTATAAAAGAGCAAATCATGCTCTTACGAGAAGAAATTCGCCTGATGAGAAAAACCTTCATTAAAGAGAGTTTGACTTTTCATCTTGAAAAAGAACAATAATTGAATATAAAACTTGTGAATATGGAGTTTCGATTGGTTCTCTTAAAAAAAAATATATACATATATATAAGTAACGTGCCCCAAACATTCTGATGGTCTAGAGCTTCCCTGACTATGCTCTTTATGTAAAGAATGGGGTCATGTTGAAAATTATTGTGCTGGATATTTAAAATCATCTAAGAACTTTTCTAAAAAATCTAAACATTCATATAAGAATTTTCCTCCAACTGCTTACAAAAAGGCTAATTCGAAATGGGTGAAAAGAGAAAGAAATATTCCGGATTGAATATCCATATCAAAAGAGAAACTCGTCATTTGAGAGATATGAATACAATTGTAAATTATTTTAAAACTCTTATCACAAATTTGGATGATCGTATTCGAAATATGAAGAAACATGCAAATTATTTAGATTTGAGCGTGACAATGGTTTTCCTTTCATATCCAATAGAAAGTGTATCAAGAAAATGGGTTATTTCAAGAACTTGTATGTTCCTGAATGTCCTCCATACCACCTCTTGTGTAGTGGAATAATGTACCTCGATAACCCTAGTTGTGTTTTCTTACTTTGTCCCTTGGAGTGAGATATATATTAATAAAGGGAGAAGATGTATGTATGACATGTGATTTCTAAGTTTGAATAAATGTCTCTTTAGTTCATTGGAATTAAAAAAAATAAGGACAACAAAAAGATTCATCTTAGTTTTTATTGAGCCTTGCTCCAAAATGATGAGTTACTTATCAAAAATTAGGTTTTGTAAACTGTTTTTGGATCACTGTCATCTTTGTCTTCTAAAGCACCTAAAATGCTCGTCAACTTCTGTTTGACTATGACGTTACCATATCTTCTATAAAAGTCCAAAAATTAATGACTCGATATGGGTATCAACTCATCTTATGCAATTTCAAGAAGTTTTACCCCTATCTGACTTATAAGAAAGATACGATAATAGGATCCATGTGGACTTCTATGCAACAAGCTAAAATGAAATTTTACGCTCTATCAAATCATAAAGTTGATATTTAAACATAAGATGAAAATTTTCTATGAACAAAGTTGTTTTCTCCGAGTCTTTTCACTTTTAATTCATATGTCATCACAATCTACTCTAACAAAGCAATCTTTTATAGAAGACTTAATTTGTATTTTTAGAATATGTTGTGTTAGAAACCTAGAACTTCCTTTTTAAAAGAATGGTTAGTTTCGAAATCGTTTCTTGCAAGACTCCTATATGGAAGGTTCTCACATTTATAAGTGATGAAGATGTCATGTCTCTTCATACCTTCTCAGTATTACTTGAAAAACTTTTGTATATGTCTTCTTCTTCGAGATTTAGCTCTTATAAAGAAGACAATGTATGATAATATTGCTTCCTATTAAGCAAACTCGTCTTGAATTTTATGATCGTGAATCAAGTTTTTCTCAAGAAAAAAATATTCCTTTAGCCAATTATAATCATAAAATTAGTTTTGATAATCGTCTTAATGAGTTCTCCCTAAAGATGAGTCTTATTTTCAATCAAGTTAAGTCCTTGGGTGTTGATATAAAGATTTTCTCAAAAAGAGGTGAAGATAAGTACGTGATCACAAAATCCAGCTTTGGAGCTATTTAGATGCTTATAGATATATTGAGGATTATACTCCTAAAATCCCAGGAAGATTAGTTAACTCCTTGTAGCTAGGAATTTTATTCTTATTGTTTTAAAGAGGAAAAAAATCTAGTATTATGAAGAAGTTTATATTAATATTTTCTTTACGTTGTTACTTCTTATCATCTATCATATAGTTTATTTCGATGATGATATCTTTATTTTTATTGATTATTCTATGTGTATTGCTTATTTTTCATGAGATGGTTCTTTGTTTTATTATATACCACTACACCAAATAAAGGATTTCCTAATTTTATGTTGGTAAAGATGATCAATTATAAAGAATAAATAACTATACAAAGTGTGAGATCATTAGTTATACATAACTAGCACACTTTATACTAAATCAATAATGCAACTATATTTACTCAAAGTTGGATGTATACAAAAATGAACCCCATATCAACTCTTTGTTATTTTTATTAGTAACACATTTACATATACCTAACACAATGATTTATTTGAAATTATGACAAAGCAAAATATAATTTAAATTTTATAAAATCTTTTGTTTTGAACCAATTAATAGTCTTAGAACCCTAGAATAACCTCAACCTAGAACCAATAATGTGTGAACCAAAACATCGGAACCAATTAATTGTTTTATTACCACAAAATAACCTCAACCCCACAAACAATGATATGTGAACCATATCATGACTTTAGCTTCTTCAATGTCGTTTTAAATATGGACTCTGTATTATAAATTAGATCGGCCTTATTATCAGAAACCTATGTGTAGGGAGGGAGGTGAACGGTTTTTCTGGTCCTTCAGCAAGCAAAGTGAAACTCTTTATGAATAAGGTAGGGAGGTGAACGGTTTTTCTGGTGCTGGATTTTCACCTAGCTACATCAATCCTGAGAGTTAGTTGTTACATAAAATGCCGGTTTGTCATGTCCATGGTACCTCAATATCCTCTTTCTCATCATCCTCATTGTTAAGTTTATACTAGTACTATTACCTCCATAACTGTTATCACTTAACACAGATACTTTTCCTTTTTTTGCATCGTCGTCGTTTCTACTCTAATAATGAAACATAGAAATTATGGATCTCCTATAATGAAAGCAAATTATATGAGCAAAGTCACATTAAAACTCAATCGTAATAGAAATTTATGGTGGCAATGAGCGTAATGCTACACATAGTTACTTTTGTCATCCTGAGATGTTTTTTTTTTCGGGAATGCTACCTTTGTAATCGAATCTTCTACTTTATAGTACAATTCAAACTGGAATTTACATGATCTTTATGGGGGGAAAAAAATAACAACTTGCGCTTTGTCCAAAAAAGTTGAAAGAAGAAAGACAAAACCACAATACAAAAGTTATATTGTACAAAGTTTCAGTCCTAAATGGTGTGCTTTTTACTCACTACTAAAGAAATATCAAGACTTTACGTTAAATTCCAAGACATTCAAGGATTAGGCGTTACATTTTTAGCTTTGGGTCCAAGAAATTCCAAAGCTTTTCGTAATAGAATCAAAGCATAAATTTTTTAATGCGCTTACACACAACATTAAAACCTATAAGGCTGAACATAAGAATTTCTAAGTTACAAAGCGGGTACCCACATTACTATTTGTGCGATCAAAGTATGGGAACATCCAACAGAATATGCAGTGCGCAGTACCAGAGATCAATTGAGGGAAGGGGATTGAAGTGAACAAAAAAATATTAAATCAACAATGCACAACTACATGGTAAGTCAAATCAGATTCTTATTGGTTTTGTGCATATCATTTTGGAAGCAAATTAATACTTACTACCCTAATTGGCTCAGCTGACATAAACAAATTTAGAGTTGTTAGGAAAACAAAAATATATGACAACCAAATAGAGCTGATATGCTAAGCATGTGTGTAGAATCTCAGCGTACAATTAAGTTGTAAACAGTACAACTAGCAAAGTTCATAAACCTAAGAAATCCATATGGTACATTCTAGGATATGCGCAATAACATAATGCCTGCTCTAAAACACAAAACAATCTTAATTCATGCGAAGTCAACAATACATAGATTCTCTGTGAATTAAGAGATAAAGCTTTAAAGCTTACTAGTTCCATGCCAGATGTAAAAACAATAGTTGCAAACAAACACATGGCGATTATACGACCCCAAATCAAAGTTCATGCCCTATTGGAATCTCAAAGCCAACAAGCTGGGAATTACAATGCCAACACCAAAAATCATTTTTTTTTCTACAACCATGGGTCCAATATGGCTTTAAGCCCCAACAATTTGGATTTTAGGCAAAGGTAAAAATGAACAATACTTAAGCAGTGGGGTTACCATGCATATATTAGTGTTAATGCACATCAGATTCAAGAGTTTGCTAGATTACTGAAACAATCTAGACTAATTCAATTCAGATTAATTTTATATGTCAAAAAGCAGCAATGCATGAACATTAACAGTAATGAAGGCAATGATATGAGCAAATTCACTTAAATTAAAAGGTCTGTTTAGAAAAAGTCGCAAAACAAGCTGCTAATACATCAAATTCACTTAACTTAAAAGACCGCATCACTCCCCAACGGTAACATAAACAAGTTTTCATCACATAAATAGATCTCCCAGTTAGGAGAAACTGCCAATAAGCGTAATGCCACGGCCATCCCCTTACCAGCAGCGAAGGAATATGTCAGATTGGGTGAATAAGATGAGCAAAAAAAAAAAAAAGTAAACTAAGGAAAAATTCTTACACTGAATCCCATCTTGTTAAACATATCCAATGCTCCATGGCATTCAGTTGGAATGGTTGTGAAAGCATATACGACACCTAATAACAAAATATAAGAAAAAATCACTATGAATCACTATGATGCAATTTTGATCAATCTAACAAAATATAAGAAAAAATAGATATAACTCAATCTCCTTATCATCTCTGCATCTTACCTTTCTCTCTGGAGAAATCCAGTTGCCTTGTGATCATACGAGTAGCCACCTTGTGACGTAGGAAGTGTTTTTGAACCGTCAAAAACGTAATGGTACAGTACTTGCCACTTTCATCACTGAGAAATCCAAGTGGGTTTCCATGTAAAATCCGAGATGCAATAAAACCAATAAAAGCATCACGAAGAGAGAAGATGTTCTCATCTCCGATTACAGCAACAGACAAATTGTAGTTTTCATCAGCCATTTCGGAGATTGCAATACTTCTCTTGAAATTATGATATTCATCCATAGCGATCATCTTGGTAGACTTCTTATCTTCGGACCTGGCATCCATACTCTCATCAATAGCCACTGCTTTGATCTCTGCCGCTGTAACATACTCTAGATCATGTGTCGCATATCTTACAATGAATTATTCGGCCACGACCTTGCTCATAACATCATAAAATTCAGGTTCACTTTCCCCACTCAGTTCTCCCTAATTTTCAAGATCTCTACATCAACATATCATAATATTATATATAAACCATCAAAAGATAAAAATACAAGCACTAGTATTTGAAAACAAGTGACAAAGTTTCATCAAGATCGATCTTTCGTCAGTAAAGAAAAAAGAAAAAAGAGAAGAAGTGATGAGAACTTACTTAGAACTATAAACATGAACAGAACCATGACCAACCATTAGAGACCTGTTGTATCAACATAAGAAACTAAACTATTTAGATATCAAAACTTTGTTAAGGAAAAAAAAAAGAGAAGAAGTCATAAGAAGTACAAAAACTAAGTTTCATCAAGATAATAAAGAAGTTTCATCAAGATCATAATAAATAAAAAAAAGGAAAAAAAAAGTCATGAGAAGAAAAGAGACTTACTTAGAACAATAACCATGAACAGCAGTTACAGTACCATCCAATATCGGAGACCTGTTGTTAAACATCTGAATCCTAGTTGATGAATACACATTTCTTACCAAGAAAAGAAGAATCCTTGATGAAACAACTATTCTTGGGTAGACCAAGACAGGAAGAGGAAGAGAAAGTTTTCCTAGAGGTGTTGTTGTTGCCATATAACACATTTTGCTTGCAAATTTGTTTTTCAGAGATTTTTTTTTCCAGAGCAATATAGGAATGAATCTTTTCTTCTCTCTCTTGTTTATAAAACCATGAGTTTTTGGGGATTAATTTGATAATGTGTTTTTGATAATGAGTTTTTGCTAATATTTGGCTTCATTTGATAATGAGTTTTTGCTATGAAAGACTTGGGTGCAGCAAAGCGTATTCTTGGCATGGAAATCACTCGTGATAGGAAAGCTAGGAAGCTGTGGCTATCACAAGAAAGCTACATTGAGAAGGTATTGCAAAGATTCAACATGGACAAGGCTGAGCCGGTACGTTGTCCACTTGCAAACCATTTTAAGTTAACTCGTGATCAATATCCTGTGAATGATGTTGAGAAACGGAAGATGAAGAATATTCCTTATGCATCCACAGTTGGTAGTTTGATGTATACAACGGTGTGTACAAGGCCGGGATATAGCTTATGCAATTGGAGTGGTAAGCAGATCTCAATCAAATCCTGGTATGAAACATTGGGAAGCAGTGAAATGGATACTACGGTATCTAAGGGGTACTTCTAATATGTGTTTGTGCTATGGTGGTAAGAAGCCAGAGTTAGTTTGTTACACAGATTCAGATTTGGCAGGTGCTCAAGACAGTCTCAAGTCGACATCGGGTTACTTATTTACCTATGTAGGGGGAGCTGTGTCTTGGCAATCCAAGTTACAAAAATGTGTGGCATTGTCTACTACAGAGGTAGAGTACATTGCAGCTACGGAGAGTTGCAAGGAGGTGATATGGATGAAGAGGTTTGTTAGAGAACTCGGTGTGAAGCAACAAAGGTTCATCGTTTACTGTGACAGCAAGAGTACCATTCATCTCTGCAAGAATTCGAGTTTTCACTCGAGGTCCAAGCACATCAATATTAAATACCAGTGGATACAAGAAGTTCTCGATGAGAAGGTCTTGTATATTGAGAAGATCCATACAGATGACAACGGTTCGATATGATTACAAAGTCGCTACCAAAGTACAAGCATGTGCATTTCTGCAGCAGGGCTGGTTTGGTGGTGACGGGTACCTCGCTATAAGTCGTGAGGGGGAGATTGTTGGGCATGTTCCCTCCTTATGGGTCCAGCAGGCTAGCCCTTAACAAATTAAGGGGGGTGACTAACAAGTGTCCTTGTTATGTTTCAACAAAAGGCATCAGAAGATGTTTCTTTTATTCACGCGTTTATCTTCTCTTGGTCGTGAAAAAAAAAGAGAAAGAAAGAGAGGCAGTGAGAGTGAGAAAAAGGAGCAGCCACCATTAGAGAGTTTTGGTGAGATTTGAAGTTAATCTTGAAGAGGAAGAAGAAGGGTTCTTTGCTAAGGGTCCGTTTTGGTGAAGATTGAGCTATCAATTTCCACATCTCTTCAAAGGGGGGAAAATCTAGGGTTTGTTCAAACCCTAGTAGTAAGTATCTCAATCACTTGCTATTGTTTGTGAATCTTATCAATTGATAAATGAATTGTTGATCCATCCATAGGGGTGAGTGTAATTTAGACAAATAGTGCACCTTGAAGTTTTTGTTATCCTTAATTGGGAGAATTGTGTGTAATCCATTATTTTCATAGTGGAAGATTTTCCCGTGGTTTTTTACCCTTCACCTTGGATGAGTTTTTCCACGTAATTGCCGGTGTTGTGTGATTGCTTCTATATTGCGTAGTTGTGTTATTTCCGCATTTGTGTTTCATTGCTTGTGAAGGTTTCACTTTGCACATAGCGACTCGGATTTGGTAAGTCTCCCCCAACACATCGTAAGGTAGTGATTTCATGATGGCTATAGCTTTGTTGTACTTGTCAACAAAATCTCTGTCTTCGCCCATGACATGTGCGGGTCGTCGAACGCTAATTGGTTGAGTTGACGGATCAGGGAACTGAAAATCAATGAAGGGCTCTTCAGACAGGCGTTAGGAGGACAACACTTGATGCGTTTATGTTTCTCCGTATACGATGGATAATAAGATGTTAGGTTGGGACTCAACACAACATGACTAGGCTTTATATCCTCGATATTCACAACAACATGACCACCATTGTTGTAAAACCTAAGGCTGCACAAGAACCGGTTGAGATGACCTGGACCGGCCTGGAACCGAAAATACCGGACCAGAACCGAACCGGTACCGGAGTAACCGGTACAGGGACCGGGACAAAAGATTAAGAACCGGCTTAGACCGATACAAGGACCAGTTCTTGGGGGAATACCGGCCTGTACCGGACCAATTGTACCGATTAATTAGAGCCGTTGAGATCTTTAACATTTTTAATCCTATCCGTCCAGTTTAGAGAACCGTAATATCTAATCTAACTCTGAGTAACTCTTTCACTCTCATTTTTCTTTCTTCTTCGTTTTTTTTCTCTCTGAAATCTGAAGAGCAGTCTTTTCATCTCTGAGTAACTACGGCTACGCTCACCAATCAGGCAATCACCAATTCACCATCATCATCAAGTGATTCAAGTCTTACTAGTTAGTGCTACACAAAAGGTAATCTTTTAGATTTCCTTTCTGTTTCAACAAAAGGAAACCCTAGAAATTGAAAACGATTTTAACAGTATCGCTTGATTAATCAACTAACCCTAGTGTTTATACTCACGCGGGTTAAGTGATGACTGCTAAGGATACCATTTTCTTCTTCGTCTATCAGATTCAATCTACACCTTTTTGTTTCCGAGGTACTTTACAGTCTTTACTTATTCTTCTTCTTCTGATTGAGCAATCTATCTTATGAAATTAACCTTGTTGATGTGAATGATTTAGGGTTTGAGATTGATTCAGCAATCCATCTTATAATGAATACATAGATCTTATTTGTGTACTCTGTACTACTGTGTGATAAGTGATAACTATGATTCTATGAATGGTTTTGCAATTATGAAGATTTAGTTGTATCTTGTCTTGTATGTCAGTATGTGTATTTCTCACAGAAGCACTTCTGGAGTAACAAAAGTGTGAAAAGGAGAAATTTCTTAACTTGGATTTGTTCATGTTTTAATTCAATTCTGCTTAGTTTTGTGCAAGTTTGTTGTTTTTGTGCAATAGAATTGAGTTAAAAGTTGTTTGGTTTTGTAATGGTAAATGAGGGTTGAGTAGTCAATTAAGTTGATAATCTTGGAAGTGTTGTGTTTAACTCTTTGAAACCATATGAATTTTTGAGATTCAAATGCTTGTTATTTCTTTTTCATTGACCAGACTTGGAAGTGCTATGTAAAATTCAGATGCTTGTTATTTTTGAGATTCAGATGATAATCTTGGAAGTGTTATGTAAAATTATGTTTGCTTATCTTGTTAATTACTCAATTTGCTTCTTTTTTTTTGTTAGATGATCATATCAAATGCAACTCCAACTACAAGTACAACTCAACACACAGAGGTTGGATCATCCTCTCAAGCTGCATCTCACACAAATGATGAAACTGAAACTGCAACTCCAACAAGTACAGATGAAGCAGTTGAAGTTGGTGATAGCAAAAAGAAGCACGACAAAGTGATATCAAGTGTTTGGTTGGAAATGACTAGGATAAATGATACTCTTGCTAAATGTCATCATTGCCACAAAAAATATGCTGCTCACAATGACATAAATGGCACTGCTGGATTACGAAAGCATTTGAATAGATGTCCAAGAAATCCCAACAAGAAGGTTGGACACAATAACTATACATAGGAGTAGAAACAACTTTCTTTGTATGCATATGAAAGTAGTACTGATTGCAATCTCTTAAGAAATGATGCATTTTGCAGTTTTTGATGTGGGGATACTGAGTATGAACTGTGGGGATAGAACTGAATGGTATATGTGTTTGTTGCAGGCAGGAAGGTACATAAGGAGTTGGTGGTTACAGGTTTAGGAAATGGAATGTTGGTTGCTATTACAGGTAGTGGCTCAGCTTAACTGAAGCAATGCAGCGAAGAAATGGTGCTTTGATGACTGGATGGATGAGTTGGTGAGGAAATGGTGCTTTGGTTCAGCTGAACAAAGCACTGCAGTTTAAGTACTTGAGTAATCTAATTAGTATTATGAACCTATGGAAATGTTGAACTTAAATATGTAACAGAATGAACTTATTTTGTGATGTTAAACATTGAACTTAAAGGAAACTAGAAATGTTGTTTTTAGTAGTTTGTAATATTTTTCAGGCAAAAAACCCGGTACCGGCTTGTACCGGACCGGTACCGGTCCTCAAAATGAGGTACCGGTCAACACCAAGTACAGGGACCGGTTCCATAAGAGTACCGGACTGTACCGGACCTTGTGCGGCCTTAGTAAAACCAGCTTTCATCTATTATGTGCCGGATCCTGCTTTTCATATCCCTGTCATTACAAAAAAAAAAAAACATTGGTTATATATCTATTTAACATGATGAAAATTTAAGTTCATTTCAGCCTAAATTCAAAGGTTAATAAAATCATGCACACTGGTTCTAGTTTTAGTTATTTCATTTCTACTGAATATATATATGAAGAGAAGGATGGATGACTTACTGAAGTAGAGAACGGCGGGGTTGATTCGGATCGTTCTTTTCTTTTTCATTCATGAAAAAAATTGAAGAAGAAAATAAGAAGACCACTGTGAGTACCAGAAGAGCAGTGCACACCCATTTTTTGGGTTCCTTCATGATTTTTACCAGTTTAGTTGATGATAAAAAAAGAAAAGAAAAGAGAGGCAAAGACCTCTCTGTTGAATGTTTGAATGTACGAAGAAGACGATAAGTAAAAGAAAGTAATAAAGTGTTCTCCAGATAATTTTCTGGTTTTTTCCACCATTTTTTTATATTGAATACATGAATCTGTATTTAATTCCGTAATTAAGAGGAAATCATATCGGAAATGCTATTCCCCACTCGTTGTGGAGCACTACTCACCTCTCACGCTGACATGGCGAGTCCAGCGTGTATAAATACCAAATCTTTAGAAAAGGTTCAATTAAAAAATTAAAAAAAAAATCAGAAAAACTTATCTGATTTAAAATTAATTAATTCACGTATCCAATTTATGTTCTTGAACAATTTTTTTTTATCAAAACTGGAATTGGTTTGTAATGTTCAGATCTTTTAGAGATCTGGATTTTTAAACTTTATGCAACTAATGAGTTACCAATGAAGTTACTCTGATGATTTTCTTATACGTATATTTTGGTTAGATTAAACAATTTTTTGTATCATCATCCTTCTGTTTTTTGTATCTTTTGATCAGTTTTGATCTAATTATCTCCGATCTGGATTTGAGAGATTCTCAAACTTTCCATCGAGAAGTTGTTGTATTATCATTATTTATTGTCTTAATACACCGTTTGGATTTGGATCGATTGATTTAATCATGATATGGTGCAAACTGGCAGTAACGATGTTCGATTATCATGAAATAAAGGGATCAAAATTGTCCGACAAATTCTGTACTTACAGAAAGAAGTGAATTAAACAAGAGAGAATTTTATGGGCTTTTAAAGTGCAATCTATGATGGTGTTGATTACAAATATTATTATGTTAATGAGATCTTACTACTGTGATTATTTGTTAGATGAGAAAACCCTTGATCTTGATTTTATTTGTTGTTCCACAATTGGTCTCGTCAATTTTCGCCCATCATAGATTCACAGCTAGAAAATGAGGTTTTTTTTTTTTCAAGCATACAGGATGAAGATAATAAACCAAGAACAATCCGAAGTTAAATGAGAAAATTTCGAGAATATAAAAATCAGGAGAGAATATCACATAATTTATAACTCGGGTCAATTATTTTTTTTTGTCGTATTAGACAACTCAGATTGCCACGTGAGACAGTGAGGCGAGTAGTGCGCTACAACGAGTGGTGAATAGCATTACCGAAATCATATAGCTCAAAAAGAATCTTAAATTAAATTCGATTTAATTCTAGCATATTTGCCTTAAAAATTTGACAAGTATCCAGTTGTAAAGTGTTGTTGCGGCATCATCTTTTCAGGATTCAGGGCCATCATTCAGTTGGATTTTGAATCTGACTGGCACAAAATTGAATTTCCATTAATTGTGTTTGTACCATGAGTAAAATTGCCACATATTGGGCCAGAATGTTACCTGGGCCACTATTCAGATGTCATCCAAGACTCCTAACCAGTCAACCGACGCAGCCACCAGCCTGCCTAGTATTACATAAATTTCAATGACCGGTCAATAGTCAAAGTCAATGACCGGTCAATGGTCAAGTCAATCGTCAGTCAACTATCGAAGTCAAATTGCCATTCGCACTTCTAGCCAGTCTCTACCCATGCTGTCAGTTGTGCTGCCAGACAACATCCATCCATACTGCCAGCCCGTTACGCCAGTCAAGCAAGTTTGCCAACAGGGCAAATTAATACCATGAGGCATGCAGGGCAAGTCAATAGGCATGCAGGGCGGTTTCATGCAGTTTCATGCAGAATTAATACAGGAGGGCAGTTTCATGCAGTTTCATGCAGAATTAATGTAGGGCAGTTTATGGCCAGGAGGAATGCAAGGCATGGCCAGGAGGCATGCAGGGAAACTTAATACAGTTTATGACTAGGAGGCAATTAGGGGAAGACCCTAATTCGCATTTGTATAAATAGAGGTATTACAATCCCAAAAAAGGAGGGGGGAAGCTAGGCTAGCGAATACAGAAAAAACCCAAAAAAAGGGATCATAAATTATTGTAACCCATACTTGAATAAAATATCTCTCCCTACGGGGATTCGTCCGTGGATGTAGGCAAACCATGCCGAACCACGTTAAATTCATGTGTCTGTCATTCTTGATTATTTCATGTTTTTAACCCTGTTTTCCTCATCATTACCAAAATCATCGTATGTTTAGTGCCTGGAAATATTTCTGGGTACAAACAAATTGATTTTAAACTTCAGAGTTCTGTTCTTTTTCTTCCTAAATCGGTAGAATTTATTACCAAAGGTAAACCCAAATTACACCCAAAGATTTAAACAAAATACAGACTAAAACTCACCTAAGATTTAAACAAAATACTCCACCAGCATTTGAATTACTTTATATGAGTTTACAGTTGCATATATGTAGTATCTATCTATTGCATCTGGTTTACTAGTAACTATGTAGGTACTAATTTGATGAGACGAAACACAAAACTAGCAAGACAAAAAAAGAGGAGCAAATTCACTTAGCCAGGCAAAAATGAAGAAGAACCGATCATCTAAGGTACTCAATCCGAATCCCATCGATGGAGATACTCACGCCGGTGTTACCTTTTGGCACCAAGGATACCCAAATACTCTCATCTTCATCTGCCTCTAAGTCTTCTAACAGCTCTGAAATCCCCAGCTTAATATGGCTCTTCTTGTCCACGGCTATATCGTCCTTGTTCATCACCACCTTGACACCTCTGCGCATGTTAACAAAAGTTCCTGCAAATTCTCTTGTTGTTGGACTGATTATATTCTCATCAACTGCGTTTATGTACACGTCAAACTTAGCATAAACATCCTTCTTGACATCAATCCCATACACAACTAGAACTTCTTCTTCGTATTCTATCTCTTTTTTCGTTCTATGGGTTCTAGGCCTTGGAACTTGAACTCTTATGATAGTGTCCAGAATTCGACCCGTGGGGCGAAAGTCAGATGTTGTCAAGAGTAACCCACCATTATCATGATTATTGTTGTTTCTCATTCTCAACATCTGTCGTGCCATATGAGGAGGAACAGAAGGCTTAGGTCGTGCATTAATCCAAGAATTTTCAACCCAATCAAAGGTGTACCTTAGTTTCGTAATATCAAGAAC
The DNA here is from genome assembly GCA_023531295.1 of Papaver armeniacum. Lineage (NCBI taxonomy): Eukaryota > Viridiplantae > Streptophyta > Magnoliopsida > Ranunculales > Papaveraceae > Papaver > Papaver armeniacum. The sequence goes on from JAJJWW010005001.1 coordinate 48,990, forward strand.
ATCTCTGATTCTGACCCTGACAAGTTGTGACTTTTCATTGTGGAAGAAGAAATGAGTGTCTAACCAATCAGAGTCTTCAGGAACATTGTTTGAGGATCTAAGTTCCCTCCAGACCTCCCAAAGGCGGTCGATGTTAGAATGATGTGAATAGAAGATTGGATCACGAGCAGCAGAATAAAATGCTCCCATATTCTCCCTTTCAGGATTTAAGTTGCTCCCCATCCAATAATGCAATGTGTTGTGAGGTGCATCCTCTATTGTCCCTGGGGCGTTGCAATACCCATCTCCACCGGCTTTATAAGGACAACCCATGAAGAGCTCTGGATTTTTTGCAGCGGAAATCATTTGAGTGTACATGAAACCAACATTGTATGCTTTCTGCTCCTCGTGTCCTAACCCTCTTTCCTGTTCGTCGAAGTTAACATCAACCACTTGAGGAGGAAGGTGAGAGCTGTCACGTTCTGTATCAACAAATGACCCATTGAGGAACATGTCAGGGACATGCATTCCCTCTGGTGAGTCCCAATTCCAAAATGGCAGTGCAAAAGTATCGTCTCCTATAAGGCTTCCAAGAATTCTTTCATGGAAGTATATCATCATGCGGTGCCATGGAAAGAACATCCACGATCTGTGGATTTTCATAAGGGAATTTGAATGTTGTTGGTTATAAGCTCCTGTGCAAAATATGCAATGAATATCAGCTTGGCGCCTGAAACTACGAGGATCATCATAAGGAAGTGATTTCATGATGGATATAGCGTTGTTGTACTTGGCAACAAAATCTTTGTCTTTGTCCATGATATGTGCAGGTCGTCGTACACGAATTGGTTGGATTGACGGATCAGGGAACTGAAAATCAATGAAGGGCTCTTCAGACTCGCGTTTAGGAGGACAACAGTAGACAGGTTTATTGTCATCCGAGAAAGAAGGATGACAAGTTGTTAGGTTGGGACTCAACACAACATGACTAGGCTTCTTATCCTCGGTATTTATTACAACATGGCTATTCCCATGAAACCAGCTTTCATCTATTATGCGTAGGATCATGCTTTTCATATCCCTGTAATAAATACATCCAAACAACCACAAACATATACAAATTAACATAGGATTAATGATGAATGTAAATTTGAGTTCATTACTTCACAGATCAAAATTTTGGCGTTTCATGAAGAGGGATTGTTCTTAAACTAATTAACTATGTTCATCCTCTTTATTTTGTTCTTTTGATCAGCCTGGACTCTAGAGCTGGATTGATTGATAGCTGCTCAAGAAATCACTCACTAGCCTTGACAAGGGTCAAAATGTGTTGACTAATGGTATAACCCACACTTCCAAGTTCCAAACCCTCAAAGTTACTAAAATCACACTGAACAGATGAAAGATTCTATGAACAACTCTCATTTTCACATTATGAAGAAGAAATTTCTAACTAAGTGCAACGAAATGCATCTCCATTACTAGATTTTAGACATGAAAACGCCGGACAAAAACAGAGAGATATCCAACGAAGTCTTAAAATTCATGGCAGACATTTTCTAATTTCTTATAAAAATGCTTATAAAGAAAGGGTTCTGGTGTTAATTTCTACTGAATATATGAAGCTAGAGGAGAATGACTAACCAAATCAGAGAATGCTGGGCTTGATTCGAATCCTTGTTTTCTTTCATGAACAAAGTTGAAGAAGATAATAAGAAGACCACCATGAAAACCAAAAGAGCAGTGCAGACACATTTTCTAGGTTCCTTCATTGTTACCTGTTTTCTCTCTTGAATGTTTGAATTTGTATAAAGAAAGAAGTGAGAAGGTAAGTAAAAGAAAAAATCTTCAACTGAACCACTCCGTTTTTAATTGATTTTTCCCAATGTGAATGTGACTATAGCGTACAAAAGATTAAAATACTAATGTCATTGGAAGTTGTAATTTTTACCGGACTTGATAGGGGTATAGTATACCCGGTATACCCACATTAATTTGGGTATACCCATTTTATTCCCATATAAATTAGTGTGCTAAAGGGTGTCTAAAAAGTGTTAAAGACCAAATTACCCCAAAACAAAACCATGCAATTAAAATTCATCCAAAAAAATTTCAAAATCTTAACAATAAAATCAAATCGAAAAAAAAAAATTAAATTTGGATTATAAGGGTTTTGAGATGAACCCACAATTGGGGCATATCAAAACTAATTGGGGATATAACTACATGACAAAAACTAGATCCATATATCAAATCTGGGTCACCCTTTATGTAATTATTTTTTAATTCCTAATCTAGCCCTCACTAATCAGGTTTAGTGGTTAATAATAATTAGGAAAATCTTAAGTATTTGGGGGATAGATTAGTGTGTATTTTTATTTGAATTTGTGTGAGTGAGGTAAGAGTAGGAGGGGAAAAAAATTGGGTGGAAATTTTTTTGTGAAAATGGAAGATGATTGTGAAGAGAGAATTATTGCTAAGAGGTTGAAAATTTGATTTTTTTTTTTCTTTGAATCCACCATTTTTGCAGCTGAAAAAGCTCGGTGTCGGCATGGTATTCAACCAAAAAACCATGCCGGCATTTGTTGGAAATTTTCATAAATGCTTGTCGACTAATCATGTATTTGTAACACCTTTCTCTGTATGTCAAAAATCCTATAATCGGCAGGGTATTGTTTTGTCGACCTTGCCGACTTTTCATACTTTCATAACTGAAAATGTTGATTCCTTCTATGATTTTGAGTATAAAATCACCCAGTAGATCTACAATGCCATATTTATAAGTGTTTGGTGGGTAGTACAATTTCATTTCCGTTACAAGTAGAATTCTCAAAAAAAAAAAAAATCTCAAAAGTCTACCCACATCCATGAGTTCAATCTAAAATAAAACCTAATTTCAAAACTTTAATCAACTAATTAAATTAATTACCCTAATCATATTTATTAGTGTTAATTAATCAAGGGTAAATTAGCCATTTTTGTAAATATGTGGTTAAGGGGCTTTGTGTTTTACTTCAAAATGACCTTATTTTGTCTTATTTGGTATACCCCAATTAATTTGGGTATACCCCAATCAAGCCAGGAACTTTTACTTCTTCTTTTTCCTTTCTTCCTTGGTTTGGTTATAGCTTATAGCCCACCCAGGAAGAGAAAGGGTTGTATCCTTTTACTGATTTTTTAATTTTGCGTTATCACCGATGATTGACATCTTTTATATCTTGGTGATGCGTGGACCGAGGAGAGTGATTTAGTGCATTCCCATAGGCACGGAAATGCTAAAAATATCGAGAAAATATCCCGATAAAATTCTCGACTGAGAGAAAGAGCGGGCCCCACATTAACACCATTTATAATCCCAATATAGAGAGGTATTTCCGAGACCGCATGATCCCCTTTCGGGATATTTTCTTGGTTATTTTTCGGGGTGTCTAGAATAGAAAATTGTCAAGTTTGCCAGTTTTGCTCCTACTCTGGAGCTAGCAAACAAGCAAGGCGAAGTCGAGTCTCTACCGAGCGGTGTAATATCGATCGCTCGGTTGAAATTCCACCGAGCGGTTAAGACTCGATCGCCAGTGTTTAACACTTGGTCGTCCAGTATATTCTATACAACGGTACTAAAGTGATCACCCTACAAATACCCGATTCGAATTTTATTTCAACTCACACCTTTGCTCTAGTTTTCATTCCCTCACTCAAATTTTCATACTTTAGTCCAATTTTCATATTTTCACTATACAAATTCAATATGGCAATTCGGGATCGTAGATTTTCCTTAGCTAAAGATGAATGCATTTGCAGGAATTATGTTTTTTTACACTGAATAGTGTTATAGCATTGCTCGGTCGAACTCGTAAGTGTTGCTATCTCAAGCTTGGTGTCAAATTTAGTCGATCAAAGCCATATCTTGATTTCTAGTCTACTACGTAGTCATGTCTCGGTTTAGGATTGAAGTGTGTAGTTGAGCATCAGACTTCACCGCGTTCACCATTTGAAGAACATGATCCACTGAATACTTTGGATTGGAGCAATGTAGTCAATATCGGTCGTATCGGCCGATATTATAGGTTTTTATCATGTATTGGGAAAAACCTTTACGATATCTAAAATATAGGCGATACAATGATTGAACAATAAAAACGCTCATATCGACAGGTACATACCGATGTATCAGGTTCACAGATACACTGATAATATCGTTAGGGGTAATTAATTTAGTAGAATAAATTATTAAGATCTTGAATTTTGAAAACATAACCTTCTTCCTAATCATCTTCTTCTTTTGTACCCTTTAATTTGTACTGCGAATCTTTTGATCTTGAGAATTAATACATCATATGACACCAGTTTTGATAAATTGAAAAATTTATAAATATTTTTAATTTAATTTTAATGATGTCTCAACGAACCCATATAATCTTTTTTTAAAGGTGTATGGTACCCAGCCGATACGCTAACGATACACGATATTAACTACTTTGGATTGGAGATCAACTGAAGAATTCTGGGGAATTTCATCAACAAAAGGTATCTTAAGACTGAACCATCTATTCACTCAGATATATTCTATTTTATCTACTAAAATGAGACTAAGTCGTATGACTAAGTAGACTTTAAATTATTGCACAATTAAAATTTTCGAGTTGTGTATGTCACTCGAACAATTTGTTGTTCAAGATGATCATTTGAAAATAGCCTTGATCAATGATATGTTTGAGATTATCATTACTCAGGAATGTTTCGATTTGATTCATTTCAATCATGCCAAAATAACCTTAAACATTTTATATGATCTGTGTGAGACAATCATCTAATGTTAACTTGTGATATTTCGTATTGATTAAGTAATCATATCAAGTACTTGGTTTATAGTCTATTAAAGTCAGTCTCAGACTAGGAATAGACCACAGTAGATGAGTATCAGAATTCACTAATCGTCCTTGAAGAGTCAATGGAAACTTCATCGACAAAAGTATGTGAAGACTGACTATCCTATTTACTCATATTATCTACCATTTTACCTACTGAGACATGTCAAATAACTTTAGTATAATGATGAACAATGCAAAAGAAAAATGCAAGCAATAAGAGTAGTCAAGTTAGTTCTTAAAGTTCACAAACTATTTTACTTAGTTCACGAATTTGAACTTATAAAAATAAAGACTTGATTAAATAAATTTTAATTAACTCTCGCACAGAACTGATTTCTCAGTTCGCGAACTAGTTGATTTGGATGTAGTCCTGTATACTATTTAATTCAAAAGGCTTATGAGTTACGAGATGATATTCATTTCACAAACTGTTTTGACAGTTCGTGAAATGATTTGGTTGTGTGATAATCAAACTCTAATTTAAGCTTGCCGGTTACGGAACAACTTAACTGTTGTTCTTGGTAAACCAGTTAGTGCATAACATATGCTTACAGTTGATCATATCTTTTTTTTTATTCAAAGAAAACTTCTCACATGCTTGCATAAACAATATGTATGGATAAGTTTAGCTTGCCTGGCTACAAAGGAATTCCTAAACATGGAAACTAGTTCAAGAACCTTGCTTTGTTTGTAAGCCACCAGCCTTGTTCATCAATATAAATAAAGGACTCCATGTACACTAGAATCTCGATCCTGGCACTTATGTTTCCTAGTTGCAGCTAGAGTCATCCTCTTAAAACCCAGGTTTCCACTTGTGAAACTGTATTAGGTTTCGACTTTGAAAGACTTCACTAAGGGATTCGTGAATCACATTCATATTATCTTTTAGCCGATAGTTCTTGTTATTCGGAGCTTGTTCTTATTGATTATTATAGTTCTGAATTTTAGATCAGGAACAAGATAAATAGAAATCACAAATTACTCCCCGTCTCATACTTTTTGATTCCACAAGATATAAATACAAATCACTTCTAGTTTGATTTGTTTAGATTGTTCATGTGAGGTAGAACTTATTAGGCATCTCTATAATTTTAAAGAGAATAAGTTATCACAATCGTTGAGTTTTCTTGATATCTTCTTCTTGAAGATCCCTCAGAAGCATATATATTTTTGTACCTGATTGAATATCTTTTTGAAGGGAAATCAAATAGGCTTTCTGTTATAACCGTACTGGTAAAGAGACTTCACTTAGGTTGAAGCAACTCCTAGGGGATTCGTATTGCGTAGGGTCTTGCGAGATCCAAGTGATAGGAGCTTAAAATACATCATTTGAATATCAATTTCGCATACTTTTCTTTACTATTATCTCTTGTATTTCCGGGTATTATGCTTCATTTGCATTTTGTAGGTATTTTGGAGTCATGCGACGTGAAACAAAGAAAATATGAGCTTAATTCATTGTGCGGCGACATTGGAATTAAGGGACTTGAAATAGTATAGAAAGATAAAAGGTTCTTTTTCATCATAAACAATAGTTACTAGAGCACCAGAGAATGACTACTCAGGTCAACTAGCCAAATCTAAATGGAGATTATTACAGACAGACTGTAGTTCACTAAGGGGACACCTCTTCCTTTATAACCTACAAAACACCCAAGTTAAGTTCTCTCCTCACTGAACCAAGAGTTGTTGGGTGCTGCCAAGAAGCCAACACCGACATGAAGAGACGAAAATTTGGTGTGAATTGTTGCAAAGTAGTTTGTCCGAGAAGTCAGGGAAAGAATGACTTATTGTCGTCTGTTGTTTGTGTTCGATAAGGAAAGATGGGAACTGGCCCAATACGAAATTTGTAGGTCCACAGTTATAAAATAAGACCTAAAAAGCTACAGGAAGATCAGACCTCATACCCATCCTTCACGACTGCATCCACCTCCAACAGAGAGGAGCTTTGCTCCTCTCCAACCCCTTACCATATCCATCTCCATCTCACCTGCATACACCCACTGCATCCATCCACCGCCAGCATTTGATACCATCCCATTCCAAGATCACCTGCATACACCCACCAGCAATACCCCATCTCTGCATAACCATCTGCATCACCACCTCACTTGCACACATCTTCCATCTCCAGTACCACCATCTCCAGCCTCCAGTCACTGCATACCACCACCAGCATACCACCTGCACAACATCACCACTAATCCACCCCCTACTATACAGATGGAATTCCGCCAACATCAGCAGTGAAGCACCGCCTCCGTAGTCCATACCACTTCCACGGTGCCGAACACAACACCATCCAGTCCATACATACACTCCATCATCTGCAGTTGTTTGGTTTGAATTTTAGTTGTGTTTTCTTTATTTTATCATGAACTCCGGTAACTAAATTGTTTGGTTAGGAATATTTCAAAACTATGTGACTTGTCTTTGATATTTTATCAAGTTGATCTTTCGTCTCAATATTGTTTTATTGCTTGACTTTTACCGTGCTTATTACCATGGATTGTTTTCAAGTTGTTTGAGTTTCCAATTAGATAACTTGTTTGTGAAACTAATGCTATATTTTGGAGTCTTAATCCGTAATTGTTGAGAGGACATAATCATAAGTATCAAAGCATCAACGTTGCAATGGGATGTTGTGGATTTTGATGTGTATTTGACAACCCTAAGTTAACATGTCGAATTTACGAGCATGTGGTTAGGATCAATTCGACTCATAGAACATACCGGTTAGTTAAGTTACACTAGAGAGCTTATTCAAAGTGGTCCGATTGACTAGACACGAGTAGAGAACTTATTCTACGAAGTGACTTTGGAGTTTAATGAACTTGTTGAACTTATAACTTGTCTAGGATTGTTAATAAACGTATTTTGAAGAAGATTCATGTTCACTAGTGGAGAAAGAACCCCTTATCATTCTCATCCTCATTGCTCACATTCGGATTTGTTTTGTAGTTTTTGCATTATTCATATTTTCAGAATTTAAATCGACAACCTTAGCTCAACTCTCCCTTAGGAACGAACATGCTTATCCTTGTGCTACTTGTTAGTGTAAGAAGAGTAAGGAATATATTTTTTGCGAGTTCGACACCTCGTCAAAATTGGCGCCGCTGTCGAGAAGCAGTCGGTAGTTTGAGTTGTTATTTAATTTTCTGTTATTGCATTTAGTTTTCATTATAAGCTTTCACTAATTTTTTTGCTGAGAATTTTATTTTCAGGTACAAAAAAAAATTACTCGTCTTGCGTGTGCATAATTGGGAACAAGAGGTAAGTCTCTAAACGAGTTGTGTGCATAATCTTTTCAAGATGTTTCCTTGTAGGAAAAACATTTATGGTTCACAAGACCTTACATACTATGGTGATCAATTTAATTCTCATTCTTATGACTTCCAAACATACTTGGAATATATCAAAACCAATATTTTGGATATGAACGATCACAAGGATTGGAGGATAGTTGTACTTTTAATCAGTTTAATTCTAGACATGTACAGATGCTCGATCACATTCTTTATGAGCTAAAGGCAGTAGAACAACTTGGTAGACAACCAACCAGACCTTTTTTCAATGAGTCTAGCCCAGCTCCTGATCGATTTTATGATCATTTACCCATTCAAAGGGATGAGACTTGGGCTGGAAACTATGAAAGTGGTGTTTATCCGAGTTTGGCGGAGCAATCTTCAAATCAGAAATTTGATAGTTTTGTTGAATCTGCTATTCCGCTGATGCAACAAATGCTTCAAACAACAAAACAGTTCTGTGAATTTCAGCTGAGTTACAATGAATCACTCCAAAAACTTCAACGGAATATAGACAACATCAGAAATGGCATGAATCAAATTCAAGAAGACTGGAACAAGGAAGAGGTTCAAACTCATTCTAACATTCCCATGGATGACAATATAGAGTATGATGATTCCGAGGAAGAAAAATACTTAAATGTTGAAAATGATGGTGTAACTAGCTCAACTCTTGATCGTGATAATGATCATTCACCTATTCAAAAGGAAGAAGTTGAGTCTAGAAACACTAAAGTTATTAATGGTAAGACTTATGTTGTATATGAGAGCGATGATGATTATGACTTCTTTGTGAATAAAACCTCTAATTCAGAGATTATGAATACTTTGAATGAAAAGTCAACTTGTGATGAAGACCGTAAGGATTACGATGAATTAATTGGAACAAATTTCGATTATGATGATGAAGATTTGCAAGTTATAGATATAGAAGAAACTGATGAAGAACGGTTGAATAAGAATAATGATACTTATGATGTGGGAACGGAATTATCCAGCAGTACCGAGGATCCAGTAATACATGAGGTTTTGCAAGGTTTGTCTAACCCTTTACATGAATCTCTATCTAATGATGATCCTCACAAACTTGAAGTAGTTTCTCATAGAGTTGTTAACCCTACTTTTAGGAAGATACCTCATTTGGGGCTGGAATTGTGTGCTTCAAAAATATTATCCGAATTTCTTGCTTCTAAGTATCCACAATATGTGTTTGAGTCTAACACCATGCAGGTTTGCCAAGAGGAACGAATAGAAGTGCCTTCCACTTATGTTTTGTATACACTTCCGAGTGTAGAAAAGACTAAGTGTGGGGTGATTCTCGTGGGATGATAATTTCACGTTTCCCACTATTTTCTAATATTATTGTGAAGGTATTACTATATATGCAGATTGTTTTGTGGGTGGATCCCCAAATTTTCAGATTGTTGATATATGGGGAATCTATTTTGAACGTTTCTCGTATGCGTCAATCAGGTGAACAATTCCAATTCTTACTTCCTTGTCTTTTTCAAGTATTCCTCTTATTCTTTTTGCAATGGTTTGAAACATTGAGGACAATGTTTGATTTAAGTGTGGGGGTAGGGTTCCATAAAAAAAATTGACGTATAAAAAACTCTAACTTTTAGAGATTTTTGAAAAATTTAGAATAAACATTAGCCTTTCTAAGTAGATGGAATTTTTTTCCGACAAAGAGGTATATTTCAACTGAGTTGGAGTTAAATTCCAACTAAATAGCTTGTTTAGTGTTTATCCTCTATCGTTCAAAAGTAGATATGAGTTGGAGTAAGGTTTTGTGGGTTTATCTCTCGTAAGCCCTCACGAGACTATAACTCGTCCACTAGGGACACCTAGGGGTTTAAAGGCTTGTTATACGTGCTAAGTGTAACTGTAGCCTCGATGAAATGGAGTTGTTGTATTTTAGTTTTGTTTTGTTTGATCGAGGACTAGCAAAGATTAAGTGTGGGGGAATTTGATATGAGATTAAAATACATCATTTGAATATCAATTTCGCATACTTTTCTTCACTATTTTATCTTGTATTTTCAGGTATTATGTTTCATTTGCATTTTGTAGGTATTTTGGAGTCATGCGACGTGAAACAAAGAAAATATGAGCTTAATTCATTGCGCGGTGACATTGGAATTGAGGGACTTGAAATAGTATAGAAAGATAAAAGGTTCTTTTTCATCATAAACAATAGTTACTGGAGAACCAAAGAATGACTACTCAGGTCAACCAGCGAAATCTAAATGGAGATTGCTACAGACAAACTGCAGTTCACTAAGGGGACACCTCTTCCTTTATAACCTACAAAACACCCAAGTTCAGTTCTCTCCTCACTGAACCAAGAGTTGCTGGGTGCTACCAAGAAGCCAACACCAACAGGAAGAGACGAAAATTTGGTGTGAATTGTTGCAAAGTAGTTTGTCCGAGAAGTCAGGGAAAGAAGGACTTATTGTCGTTTGTTGTTTGTGTTCGATAAGGAAAGATGGGAACTTGCCCAATATGAAATTTGCAGGTCCAGAGTTATAAAAGAAGACCTAAAAATCTACTGGGAAGATCGGACCTCATACCCATCCTTCACGACTGCATCCACCTCCAACAGAGAGGAGCTTTGCTCCTCTCCAACCCCTTACCATCTCCATATCCATCTCACCTGCATACACCCACTGCATCCATCCACCGCCAGCAATTGATACCATTCCATTCCATGATCACCTACATACACCCACTAGCAATACCCCATCTGCATCACCACCTCACATGCACACATCTTCCATCTCCAGTACCACCATCTCCAGCCTCCAGTCACTGCATACCACCACCAGCATACCACCTGCATAACATCACCACTAATCCACCCCCTACTATACAACTAGAATTCCGCCAACAGCAACAGTGCAGCACCGCCTCCGCAGTCTGTACCATTTCCGCAGTGCCGAACATAACACCATCCAGTCCATACATACACATCATCTGCAGCTGTTTGGTTTGAATTTTGGTTGTGTTTTTTTTTATTTTATCATGAACTCCAGTAACTAAATTATTTGGTTAGGGATATTTCAAAACTATGTGACTTGCCTTTGATATTTTATCAAGTTGATCTTTCGTCTCAATATTGTTTTATTGCTTGTCTTTTTCTGTTCTTATGACCATGGATTGTTTTCAAGTTGTTTGAGTGGCCAATTAGATAACTTGTTTGCGAAACTAATGCTAGATTTTGGAGTCTTAATCCGTAATTGTTGAGAGGACATAATCATAAGTAGTAAAGCATCAACGTTGCAATGGGATGTTGTGGATTTTGATGTGTATTTGACAACCCTAAGTTAACATGTCGAACTTACGAGCATGTGGTTAGGATCAATTCGACTCATTGAACATAATGGTTAGTTAAGTTACACTAGAGAGCTTATTCAAAGTGGCTTGATTGACTAGACACGGGTAGAGAACTTATTCTATGAAGTGACTTTGGAGTTTAATGGACTTGTTGAACTTATAACTTGTCTAGGATTTTTAGTAAACGTATTTTGAAGAAGATTCATGTTCACTAGTGTAGAGAAAGAACCCCTAATCATTCTCATCCTCATTGTTCACATTCATATTTGTTTTGTAGTTTTTGCATTATTCATATTTTCAGAATTTAAATCGACAACTTTAGCTCAACTCTCCCTTAGGAATGAACCTGCTTATCCTTGTGCTACTTGTTAGTGTAAGAAGAGTAAGGAATATATTTTTTACGAGTTCGACACCTCATCACCAAGAGACGTAAAGAAGTACAACTGAAGCTGATTTACTCGTAGGATCCAACCGGTCTCATCTACAGTCCACTTTGACATCTGATAGCATGTTACTGTTTGTAGCGGTTTAATATAATATGGTGGTTTTCAAGTTCGGACTAGGTCCAAGGTTTTTCTCGCACATTGCACTTTTCCTCGTTAACAAAATTTCGGTGTCATGTTTTATTTATTTTCCGCATTATATTATTTATCTTTATAATAGAAATATCACAAGTAGTATGTTAAATAACCTAGATAGTTTTTTATCCTAAAAGACTGTACAAAAGGTAAAAAAAAAAAATTCTTGAGAATTTTTATCTTGAAGACAGACTACAGGACTTGTTTTTGTTGAAATTTGGTTCTATAACAGTTCGGATACATACCGGGTTATTACTTGTATTGATTTTTGAGATCGTCTGAGTAAAACTTGTCTATATATCAGGTATCATATTTTACTAATGATCTGTGTTACTGATTGTGACAAGTTTTTCTATACAGGTTTCCAAAAAAATGTTGGTGGTGTACTTGGTAGTTGGTACTCTCTCCTTTTCAATTGGTGTCGGAGCAGACAAACACCGAAAAGACCTATAATCTGTGTTTGAAGTGATATGAAATCTATGAGAAAGAATGTTATCTTTATTAATGTTCCACCAGCCTTTGATGACAATAATTACTTAAGGTGAAAGATATCTATGTTTTCCTTCCTACAAGCCCGTGATTTCATTATATGGGTGAAGGTTGTCAAAGGATACAATCGTCAAGTTGTTATTATAGATGGCGTAACCTCTGCCAAGGATATTGTTGAGTATGACATTGTTGAAATCAGTGCTGCAAAGAAATTTTTTGCTGGGTTTAATGATATTATATATTCCCTTTAGTTTAGATCTTAAATATCATGCATCTACATATGAAACGTCGAAGGCTTACAGAGATATCTTAGAAACTATATTTGAAGGAAATTCCTCATAGAAAGAAGCACGGCTTCAAAACCTAACTTTTGACAGGGAAAACCTGTAGCGCTCCCAAATCTAACAGCTGACTAATCCAAGAGATTAACTAAATAAAGAGGCACCAAGGATTTAAAACATTTATATGAACATTCAATTAAGAAATATGTTACAAAACTTAACCCAAAAACTAGCCGCTCTCTGAAATATATACAAGAACTCCTCTCAAATGATACATATACAATATTCATTTGGTTTGCAAACATAATAAATATAGCAGAAGTTAACTAATTAACGAAGTTAACTCCTCGAAGCTTTCGCTGCGCAACTCTGATCTGTCTCTGAAACTGAAAGTGGGAATGGGTGAGCACATCATCCCTAAAAGGGGTGCCCCGTAGGAATAACATTTAACTTTTAAGTAATCATTGGAATGATTTGGAACACAATACATGTTTTCCCAAACATTAAAAGACAACCAAACCACTGAAATAAACAATCATGTATATGGACCTAAACTCCTTCTTTAGTTTCTGCGGTGATATTTACACACCTGATAACTTTCTGTGGTGACATTTACACACTGTAATATTGATAGCCATTACCACCTAGATAGTATGTGGGTGTCTGTACACACCCATAATATTGATGCCAATTCCACACCGAATAAAGCACAAAAGTAAAATAACGAAGGAGTGTATCCTATATACCATAGTTGGAAATTCTCATTTCCCAAAGACAATCATAAAGACAAACAAAGCATTACATATCCTTTCCACTCCCTAGAAAGATTAAAAAGAATAACAAAACTTTCGAAATTTAAAACTAAACAATGCAAGGAAAAATACAATCAGACAATGCATGAATTTGTTAAACATAAACTTTGGTAAAAAAAACAACAACAATCGCAAAAGAGTTAAATATAAATTCCCACCTCTTTTGATGACAAGCCACGCCTACCTCGAGATCCATGATCCACTGGTTCATCCTTTGAATCAATCGTTGTTAATAAAGACTAACTGTTAATCACACAAAAAGTCTAAGAATCTAGCCAAAATGGCTCACACAAGAATCATACAAGTCTATCTAATGGTTCTAAGCCCAGTTGAATAGCATAAGAATATCTACAACTTTGTATAATGAACCAAAGGGTAAATCAGACCATAAGGGTCCAATTCATGTTCATTAAGGAAACTGGTTATAATTCCAAGCTCACTAAGCAAGCCCATTAACTAAAGTCCAGTCCGTCTGAGTCAACTAACGGTCAAACTGATGGTCACAGATCAACTAACACTCAACGTCTAAGGTCAGGTCAGGTCAAGTCCAGGGTATGGTCAAGTCAAAGAAGTCAAAGTCCAACTATTCTGGTCAAATGAGTCAAGACTGGGTTAACTCAGTCACTAAGACTGATTCAGGTGAGTCAGCTAGACCGACTGGGATGACTAGCAGGTCTAAACCAAAACATCTATTGCAACAACTCAATTAATCATCTCAAATAACTATGTAATTCAAATACAATTACAAAATCTATTTACCTTATATGCAGGCTTTCACTAAGGCCATTGCCAAAACATCACTACTATCAACTTCAGCTCATACATCTTATGAACATAATCAAATTCCAACAACTATGACACTGCCAACTTCTGGCCTGCAATTCAATCCATAACAACTAGTTAAACAACTATGACACTGCCAACTTCTGGCCTGCGATTCAATCCATAACAACTAGTTAAACGTCACCACCACCACCACCACATATAACAATTCCAGATTCATACACATCCTCATCTTAGCCATAATCTGATCAGCCAACAACACTCTTTGTAGATTAACTTCAAACCTTAACTTCTCAATTCCAACACCAATAATCTCTATATCCAAATCATACATGTATCTTTCATCAATACCACAATATGTACCTACAACTAACTCATCCATATATGCAAATCACACTAGTTCCATGCCATTCCATATATACCTAAGCTACAACTACACCTACAGTCCCAATTGCACACACCCTGACTTAATCTCATTTCAATTCTTCTTCCAAGTATGTTACTTCATTTCTTCTCAATTACAGATCAAACCCAAACGACATCCTTCTCCTACACTAATGGCTTACCAGCAACACAAGCTCATTCATAACATACTTTTATCTCGATACACATACAATCATCATCTCAAACCACCAACACAACTGAACTGCCACTGCAACTCTAAAACTCTCAATCTCAAGAAACTATGCACATTCAACTCAACATAACACCACCAACTCACTTACTACACCTGCAGCTCATATCAATAACAATTCAGCTTAATCATTTTCAGCACAATATTCATATCCACAATCACAGTTCCATTGAGTACTCATCTCACCCTCGATTTCATTCACAATCACATAAACTCTACAATCCACATAACTCAACTTCAAATACTGAAATTAAACAATATAAAGACTTACCCAGAAATTAGCCTTATCTGAACTATTGGTGAACTGATGTAACTCTAAATAGATCAACCACCACCGGACCTATCTCTTCTCCATACATTTAATCTTAATCAAATTACTCTTCATCCTTAACCCTTAAAGTAGCTTGGCTCAAGTAACTGAATCTTCAAATTAACGTCATAAACTTTTTCTTCACCTCCTGTTCTTAAATACCCATCCATTAATTTCTTCTTAAGCATCTCAAATCACAACTTCACTGAATTGCAGAAACCATAATTATCTTCAATCTTTATCGAATCAACTTCAAAGAATCAATTAAACAATAACCCAATCGTCTTTCATCTACTAGCAACTCTGCAAACCAACCAAATTCCCTTCCAACTCATAATCTAACTAAAACCCTAGTTCTGCTTCTTCTTGATTCATCTTTCTTTTAATCTTCTTCAAACTCAAATCGAACACCACCACCAACAGTTACTACATAATACTTCCCCTCTTTATTCGATCTCCCAGTCACTAAATTGATTTCTCAAATCCTCACTCGACCGAAGAACAATGAAGCAGAGAAGAGAAGAGAGAAAGAGAAAGAAGAGAGAAGAAGAAAAGAAAATGAAAGAGAAAGAGAAATAGAAAATCCTCGACCTTATCGAATTTATTTTGAGTTATCTACAGAGGGTGCCCTGAGAAGAAAATCTGGTTGCCTTCATGACACTTTATTATGAAATGACCATTTTACCCTTCACCTAAAATAACAAATATCTTCTTCGTCCGATGTCTGAATGGCACGTTCGAGTAGTCCATTCCGCCTAACTTTTCGAGATCTATCCAACGGTACTAGTTTCGTATCTAGATAGTTTTTAGTTTAATTCCTACTCCCTCCGTACCACATATATAGGCGGAGGGACCAATTCTCTTAGATTAAGAAACTTTTATTGATTTTATACATTTCTATGTTTTTTCCTGTTTTACCCTTAATTATATTCCCAATGTTAGAGCCATATACTCAATTGTGATGATTCCCAAGCAAATAAATAGGGGTAATATAAGTAAAAAACCGTTTTGAAATTTGGACTCCTCCTATATAGTGGTACAAGGAAAAATGGAAACTCCGCCTATATAATAATAGGTACGGAGGGAGTATTAATTAACATTCGTGTTAAACTAATTGACTCATTAACGGTTAAGACATCTCTTGACTAGTCTAATAGCGTTGACGAGCTTGAGGGTCCTTACAAAACCTTTGTATGCCTGATGAAGATTCGTTTGGGGAATTTAATCACAAACTTTATGAAATAATTAATGCCTCAGATGTGTTAGGAAAAACTATTTCAGAAAAGGATATTGTGTTGAAAATTCTGAGATCTTTACCAGCTCGATACGAGTCTAAGAAATATGTCACAAAAGGAAACAATCTTTCAACTCTTTCAAGAAGTGATTTTATTAAAAAAAATTAAAGATCTTTGATTTCGAACGGAATCAGAAACTGAAAGCATTCAAAGTTGTAAAAGTGTGCCACCTTATTGATTACCATTTATGTTACCTTCTGTCAGGAAACAGTATGCAAGGAAGATGAGACAACATTGAACTCTACACTGTCTTTGTTTTCTCAAAAATTCAAGAAAGTACTTAGAAGAAGGCAATAGAAGTCTCATAAAAAATAGTCTTCCAAATTACATACTAAGGAAGAAATATAGGACAAACATAATACTCCTCGGTGTTCAAACCTTCATGGTTTTAGACATCTCAATTATGAGTAATCAAACAAGGAATTTGGAAGAAAAAAAGGACGCTTATATGGATACTATTGACTACTATCCCGAGGAAGATGTTCATGTTCTTCATGCCAACAATATTGTCGACCTTGCTGGTGATCATCTGAGATCTCTGGTAAAATTCACAGTGTTCTATAATTAACGATATCACTATAAAATAGCAAATCAGGCTCTTACGAGACGAAATTCGCATGCTGAGAGAAACCTTCATTCAAGAGAGTTTGACTTTTCATCTTGAAAAAGAACAATAATTGAATATAAAACTTGTGAGTATGGAGTTTCAATTAGTTCTCTTAAAAAAAAAAAGGAACCGATAAGTAATAGTAACAAACTTATCAATGATCTTAATTCCAAATTAAATGAGAAAATTCAACTTAAGAATAACCTTCATAAGTAGAGAAAGTATAATATGGAACAACAAAAGGCTTCCATTCCCAGACATTGGAAAAATTCTTACAATTTTCAAAAAAATATATATAAGTAATGTATCCCAAACATTTTGATGGTCTAGAGCTTTCCTGACTATGCTGTTTATGTAAAGAGTGGGGTCATGTTGAAAATTATTGTGCTAGATATTTAAAATCATCTGATAACTTTTCTAAAAAAGCTAAACATCCATATACAAATTTTCATTCAACTGCTTACAAAAAGGCTAATTGGAAATGGGTGAAAAGAGAAAGAAATATTCCGGATTGAATATCCATATCAAAATAGAAACTCGTCATTTGAGAAATATGAATACAGTTGTAAATTATTTTAAAACTTATCACAAATTCGGAGGATCGGATTCGAAATAGGAAGAAACATGCAAATTATTTAGATATGAGTATGACAATGGTTTTCCCTTCATATCCAATAGAAAGTATATCAAGAAAATGGGTTATTTTAAAAACTTGAATGTTCTTGAACGTCCTCCATACCACCTCTTATGTAGTGGAGTAATGTACCTCAATAACCCTGGTTTTATTTTCTTACTTTGTCCCTTGGAGTGAGATATATATTTGAAAAAGCGGGGGTCTAACAACCACACCCAATATTTCGCTTAGCAATCTGTATGGACTAACTCCAATATACTTTTAAGAGAATCAACTAGACAGTCAGACTCAATCTTAATAAAATTATATCAAAGAGTTATATCTCACTTTCCCGATTCAATACTTACTCAAGCAAATAGAAATCTGCGAATCTAATTGAATACAAGAGAAATCACTTGAACGGTACCAAAGACCAATGTTCAAGGATCAATCAATTTCAATCAACAACCAAAGGTTGGATTTCCCAATTGATCGATTCAACGCACAACCTGTGATATTTCAATTATATAACAAAATATAATGCAAAAATGAAATAACACAGACACCAGAAGTTTTGATTGGATACAAGATGTTCCCTCTTTGCATTTATTGCGATTCTTT